>JACEGR010005409.1:0-73616 GCA_014170235.1 Listronotus bonariensis
CCATAAAACAGACTTATTGTTACATTTTTGAAAGATATTCTGTTTTACTAAATTTGGTAATTGCTATTTAATTTGGACCTAGAAAGTCTTAATCATTTTTCATTCTGTTTCAGAATTCCATAAGACACAACCTGTCTTTACACAACCGGTTCATGAGGGTCCAGAACGAAGGCACAGGCAAATCGTCGTGGTGGATGATCAACCCCGATGCCAAACCTGGAAAGTCCGTGAGGCGGAGAGCGGCATCCATGGAGACTAGTAAATTCGAAAAGAGAAGAGGTAAAGCACAAGTAACAATATACAAGGTGTTCTAAAAGTTTAATCATGTATTTTAATAGCTTATGGACCGCGCCAATAGGGCTAAGTCTAAGATCCGAATAGGAAGCTACCTGCACCCATCTGTTTACTGGATAAAAACTATTTTATATTATATATAGCATTCAAACAAAAGTATCGTTACTGGGTTCCTAAACATATGGTCAGGCCATATTTAATCTAAAAAAATATACTCAAAATTTTTGACACGCCCTGTATAATGGCAACCCTTTTTTGTTAATTCAACATTTTAAAGCTAGTTAATAAAATAAGTAGTCCCTGTGTTGTGTGTGTGTGTGTGTTTTTTTTAATGAGTACAACAAGTTGTTAAAACAATTAACTTTACTTTTAGGACACCCTGTATATAATTTTAAGTAAAAAAAATATGTATCTTTTCACTTAAAACTTTTTAAAGTGTGTAATATGTATAGTTAAAAAAAACATTTCGATGATCATAAGTCTAAAAATACCAAAGATGTCTTGTTTTATACAGGAAGAGTAAAAAAGAAAGTCGAAATAATGAGAAATGGCGCCGACCAGCAATCAAGTCCCAGTTCATCTGTCTCAGAGAGTTTAGACCTATTCCCAGATTCCCGATACACAGGTAATTAATAATTAAAAATTTCTTTTATAATTTTTCTTTTTTATAGCCAAATTCGTATTATTTTTTTAAAGCAAGAAAGAAAGCAATCACATTTTTAAACGCTATAATTATTATACCGTGGGTTTTAAATTTTTCTAAAAAATCATATTCAGCCCCACTAATAGTGTCGGGTCGCAAAAATCAAAAAAACTATAACTAACCTTGGAAAATAAAAGAAAAAAAAATAAATCTGTAAAATTTTCAGAAAAAAGCATGTAAAATTTTACAGAGTCTAAGTTATGTAAAATTTACAGATAAAGTAAGTATGTAAATTTTATAACGAAAGTTATGTAAAAACTACATAATATTTATAATAATGTATTGTCATTATTAAGATTACCGTATTTAGTTTGGTATATTTTACATACGATTAATTTACAAATAAAAATCGATAAATTTTACAGACTCTCCTGTAAATTTTCCAGAACTTTTTTCCCGTGTGTGTTCAATAATCATAATAATTGACTAACCAGAACTAACTAGGAGTCATCAGAACTAAATAAAAACAGAACAAAATAGCTTATTTATACACAAAATACGGATTTGGCTGACAAAACCTATTTTTTTTTTTTTTATTTTTTTTTTTGTGTACGAGGACTATTTTTGTTTTTTTTTGGAAAGGGTGCGTTATTTTCAACCTAACAAATAACGTACTAATGCTTTTTTGAGGTTTGTTAGTGACGTATTAGTGATTTTTGAGTATTTTTTATAGTGCATGATTTGGAGATATTTAGAGATATTAAACAATTTTTCTGTAGAGCTTTTTACTTTTAAAAAGATGTAAACTTAAAATTTAAACTATTTTTGAAGATGCACAAAATAAACTTTATTTCGATTGGCACCTGCACTGCACCATAAAAATTTGGTGGAAACTATTCTGTAGTACCTAACAGGAATCTTTGCAAGTTTTCAGCTCTCTTGTATATGAGGTGTCTCACAAATATCTACCACTTGAGTACGAAATGAACGACGTTTGTGCCTCAGACACACTGTATACAAGAGAAATAAATCAATAATAAAATTTAGAAAGGAGTGATTATTAAAGATAGGTATATTAAAGTTATACATATAAAAAATTAAAATATTTGTAATTTGTGGAGGGTGTTACTTTTTCTACTAAATATATTATATTATATTTTTCTTTATTCTTAACAGCTCTGGTGGCTTCCAGTTAAGTCCCGAATCAAGGCCAAGGGCTTATTCAAACCCTTCTGTTTTTAGGTAAAAAGATGTTTTATGTTGGACTTTATTTTTAAGATATACATCTTCATTAAAAATACACACATTTTCTTACTAACAAAACAAACCTCTTTTATGTACACTAGGTGTTCACAATGTTTGTATAACTCTTTCCTCAAACATCTTAATCTGTTTTGTTTAAAAACATTCGATTTAACATGTGTTTAAAGTTTATTAAAGTCATCTTATTATTTAGTTTACATCTGTATACACGTTTTTATCACCACTATCGAGAGAATTGCAATTTTCTTTAAAAATATTGGGTAAATGGGGAATTCCATTCTATATTCTCACTGTCATTAACTATCAATCTATTTATGAACACATTTTATCACTTCTTTTGTATATCCTAACTTACGTATAAGTTATTTTTATTTATTTTTTTGCCCCAATAAATGATTCAAACTAATGACTCGATGCATCATTAGCTTTGTTCGCGGGTTTGATTCTGAACCGGTTCTGGGACTATTCGCATGCGCAGTGAAAAAAGCAGCGTTCGCGGTTAGTAAAATCCTGAATTTTTAGTAACAGTTCTGTGTTCGCGGGTTACAATGGAATCAGTTCGTTACCGGTTCGTAACCTGATTAGCAGTCCTGGGATTTTGTTGGAACTAAAAGTTCAGTTCGGAATTTCATGCGCATTGTCGACATGGTCAGCTGTTTTCTGTTTTTGTGGTACAGAAATAAACCGTTGTATTACAGTTTATTTGTTTCTGCCACTTTTTATGCGGGTTAATATACCTGTTGAATATTTTTTTTATATTTTTGTGATTCTGAGCGTATATAAACAAAGGATTTTTAATTGTATTCCGTATGAATGTATGTATGCAATAAAATAAATAAAGATTTAATTAAAAAATATAGACAATATTACAAGATTTTACCATTTCTTGTTGTTTGAATTTTATCTTTAGTTAAATACACATACTTATGTTAAAAACGAGAGGAGGCAGGGAATCCCTCGTCTTCCGCCGAGAGACCTCGAGTGGCTTTCGACAGTATAACAATTTACCTTTTTGTTTGAATTTAATTTTTTTGTGTAGTATCCAATTTAACCATGAAAAATCCTAACCAAAAGGCTAGGTTAGAATACATCCTCAGCTGTATAGAAAATCGTTCGCGGTAAATAAAAATTCCGAACTAATAAATAACTAGACATGCGCTTTAAAACAATTCTAAACCAGTTCGGTTCTGGTTCAGAATCGGTTCCTTTCTGGTCCTTTGCGAGACTCATAAGTAGGAATTTTGGCCTGCAGTTCTTTCGCCCACTGGCTTTGGAAGATGAGGTTGTTTCTACCGCTAAAGGAAAGGCAGAATTATTTGCTAAAACAATTTGCTGCCAATTCAACCCTTGACCCTCCCGTAAATCATCCAATTCCAGCGGTTACCCCAGTTCCTCATAAAATGCCCGATATTATTTTTAAGGTAAAACACATTAAGCGTATCCTTTCTTCCCTTAACACCAAGAAATCGTCTGGGCTGGATGGCATACCAACAATCGTTTTAAAAAAATGTGCTCCAGAACTTGCACCAATCTTAACTCGGCTCTTTCGAATTTCTTACATGACACAGGTATCTTTCCGGAAAGCTGGAAAGCTGCACGTGTTCAACCTATTCCCAAGAAAGGATCTAAATCTCTTCCATCTAACTATAGACCAATTTCAATTCTCTCAGTTCTTTGTAAAGTAATGGAAAAACTAATTAATTCAGGAATTCTTAAGTACTTAGAAAAACACAAAATTTTGCATGACAGGCAGTATGGATTTCGCCACAAAAGATCTACAGCAGATCTTCTTCTCCTGTATCACACTGCTGGAATAAGTCTCTGGATCATTACTGCCACAAACATGACCTACAATTAGGTAAAAGTGGCACTATTGACATAAAAATCGCTTTTTCTTATCGCTTTTAGGTTTTAGTCACATAAGTTTCGGCTTGGATACTGGGAATTTTGGAGGGCTAATTATGTCTAATTTCCCCCCAAATTGCGCCTATGAGAGTAATAACATGCAAAAAAAGGACAAAAAATAATATCCTAACATTTTTAAATAAAAGGAACAGAATATTGTTTATATTATTCTATTATTAAATATTAGGCATATTTCGCAATACTAGTATCAGTATCGTTAAAAAAATCTATTTTTGAAATTATATAAAGTTTTTATTGAAAATTGCGAGTCTCTATTATTAATTGTACATTTTTTACATGCATTAAAATTATAAATTTATAAATTATTATTCTCATAAATTAAACAATTTTACACAATAATATTCTTATTATATTTATTTTGGTAAGTCTTCAGGCTAGTGTTGACTATATTTATGTACTTAGCCATTTTTAAAGAGAAGTGGGTTATTTTCTTTGTATTACCGTTAGAAATTTAAAAAATTATACTATTAAGAGTATATTTAAAATATGTATACAGGGTGTACATTTAAAAACTTTCCATAAGTTTTCTTCGAAACGAGACAGAGATTTGAGAAAATCGCTGAAACACGTCAAGATATTTATTGAGGGGGAACGTTTTTACAAAAGAATTGGACGGCACTCCTTTAACCCCTGAACCACCAGGGCCACCACCCCAAAATTCTTGGATCGAGAAGGCGGGTCGAGTGATACATCATTTCAAAGCTCCTGATGAGTACTTTATAACCCTAGAATATGAAGTCAATATCTTCACCTATTACAAAATGGCGGGTACTTTAAAAATTACCTAAATACCTGATTTGGATGGCCATATTTCGAAACTAATAAAGTTAGATGTACCTAATGTGGTATTTTCTTAAAGCTCATTTAAAGATCTTTAATGGTAAAATAATATACAGGGTTCTTAAATAAAAAAATATGTACTTTCTCTTCTACCCTGTATATTACTACCACCACATTAAAAGACCTTTAAAAGAGCTTTAAGAAAACACCACATTAGGCACATCTAACTACTAGTTTCGAGAATGACACATCCAAATCAGTGGTAGTTTAAAGTACCAGGCCCTGTATGGGCGGAAGGCTATTGACTCGTACTGGGGTTGTACAAGTACTCGTCAGGAGCTAAAATAAGTCATCGACTCATCTCATTAGAATTTCGGGTGGTGATGATGTTAGAGACTAAGGGCGCCGTCCAATTTTTCGTACACCCTCAATAAATATCATGACGTGTTTCGGCGATTTTCTCAAATCTGTCTCTGTTTCGAAGATAACTTGAGTGGAAAGTTTTTAAATGAACACCCTGTATGTAACCAGCAATGCCCGTTGTTCTTTCAAACCTAGGTTTGTCCGCTTTAGGCAAATTTCAAAAAGGTTCCCTATGTTAGGATTTTTGCATTGTGTTATGGCAATTTCAAGTTAATTCTATTTTTTAAAAATCTTTGTACAAACCACGAAGGCTAAAAGCCCAAATACTAACGTACTTGTGGGTGTCTTAAGCGAGGTAAGAGGGAGTTTGTTGACACGACACTTAAATACTCGAAGATTTGAAGGGAAGGAAAGACCTCCGCGGGCAGCAGGTAGGTTCCACATTCTAGAAACTCTAGGGATACAAGAACAAACAAAGTGGGAAGTTCGGGGCCTGTCCAGTTGGACCGTATAGAGATGCATACGCGCGGCACCACGAGTTTCTTTGTTGGGAACCGTGAGTGGAGGAACTATACTGGGCAATTATTCAGAGCGGAAGCCATGGAAGTACCTATAAAAGCGGTAAAGCCCGAAGATGGGCAAGACAGGGAAGCCTTTCTGTAAGTGAAGGATCATTAATGAGACGAATAGCCTCTTCTTTGAATGGAATCAAGAAAGCTTAATATGGGGATGCCAGTACCCCAGATATGAGAACCATATTCCAAGGGAGGTCGGATTTGGGACATATGCAAAGTGTGGTTAGTTTCAGTTTATTTTCGGTTAGTTCAGACCAGAAGTAATCAGTTCTAATTAGTACTAACCAGTGCAATTATGGACCTTGCTTTAAGCAGACCGGCAAACCTAGATTTAACTGCATAAGTGGGACATTTTCCCGGACACCCTGTATATAAAAATATTTTATTTATTTAACACTAATTTTTCTTTTTTTTTTCTTATCTAAACAAGAAAATTAATTTCTTTCTTTTAATAAATATTTTAATTCCTTCTCTCTTTGCATAGGTAAGTACTAGCACGATTGCAAGTAGTAGTGCCGTTTATTACGTATTTTCTAGATATGTACTCTTAAATATTTTATGTTGCATTTTGCATGCTTTGTATTAAATTCATTTATATTAAAAATTTTAAGAATAACATAAAAATCTAAACAGGGGTACTGTTAAAATTATGACAGGATACCTTTCTTCCTACTAGGCATTGGGTTGTTCATAAAAATGTGTCGTTTATAGAGGAAAACAGTTTCTTAGGTTTAAAAAAATAAAGCAACAATCCTTATTATCGAACGAAAAATTTATTGAACAACCCTATATCAGTAGCATAGAGGTAAACTGTCGTATGTCCACATTTGGGCAATTATGAGATTATATCATTTTAGTTCTCAAAAATCTGCAAAGTTTGCTGTGGTAAAGTATCGTATGTCCAGTAGTTCCCATATTCACACATTTTATAAATTTTAATCTTAATTTTCGTGCCAAAAAACTTTGATCTTTATTTTCTTAACAACTTAATAAATTGGACATACGACAGTTTACCTCTATGCTACTGATATATTTCGTACAAAAATCTGAGCATCGATATAAAAGTAAATATCATTTGGATTTGACGTACCTAGGTCTGGAAATCGCGGTGGACACTCCTACCTTTAATACACGAAATCCCTAAAATTAAAAATAAATAAACTCTTACAAACCATATTTTCTTCTTCAGCGGTGGTGGTTTCCAACTCAGTCCCGACTTCAGGCCAAGGACATCTTCGCAATCGTCGGCAAGGTTATCGCCCATTCCCTCCGTCGGGGTGGAACCCGATTGGGGTTCCGGATTTAGCAATTCAAATTTCAACAATTCCGAAATGGTAAACGGAACCGGAAGTGGCGGAAGCGGCAATTATTCGCCCGATCAACTTGCTGGCAATTTGGAACAGAGAATGAAGTTGGAACCAAATTATATAGGGTGAGTATATTAGTTTTTTATACTGGACAGACACCTTAAGGGGGTGGTATAATATGTCTTTTCTTCAATATTGTGTAAAAAATAAAAGCGGAGCAAAATTAACGAAGTTACAGCGGTTTAAGTCAGCCGCCTCATTGACACCTCTTAAAATAACAGACGTTTTTGGCCTCCTTATGGTTATCGTTATTAAACATAACGATTACGGCAGCAGTTTTAGACAGAGATTTTGCAGCCTCTTTTAAGAAATTTATTTTGCGTCTGCGCTTTCGACACATAACCTTATTTTTGCCTATGGTTCACCGATTTTAAAGTTAACAAAAATCAGTATTTACTTTTATTCTTCATAAGATATAAATTATTATTTAAATATATGCAAACACTTCTGTTGATTTCTGTTTTTTAAAGTAGATGCAAACAATACAGTATAAGCAAAACACAAAAAGTAAGGTTAGGTTTGGTAGTAGAATAAAAAGCAAGTGTGCCAGATTGTGATATCTAAATTAATTACTGATTTAGAATATCCGTAAAAGTGCAAGTCCGTTTTAATTTCTTAACACTATTTGATTTTTATTACTGCTATAGATTTTTCACTAATTTGAGCCTATGTATAAATGATATATTAATTAATACGGCATTAAAATTTTAACTTTTAAATAATTGATATTAAAATTTCTACAATCCGGCAGCCACGCAGTTTAACAATAACGATAACGATAAAGATAAGCTCTTCGGTATTCATCCGTAATTAAAGGAGTCCGGTATGGTTAATAACGATAACGGATCATGTTTGCGTTACTGCGCAGTCTCAGAATAACGTTAACCACAACGGAATTGAATGACTTTGCGAACGTATCATTACGTTTTATTATTATTTTTAAGGTGAAACACATCATGCGTATTCGTTCTTCTCTTAACACCAAGAAGTAGTCTAGGCAGGATGCTATACCAGCAGTCATTTTTAAAAAATGTGCTCCAGAACTTGCACCTATCTTAACTCGGCTCTTTCGAATTTCAGGTATTTTTAGAGAGCTGGAAAGCTGCACGTGCTCAACCTATTCTAAGAAAGGATCTTAATCTCTTCCATCTAACTACATACCTATTTCACTTCTCTTAGTTCTTTGTGAAATAATGAAGAAATTAGTTAATTTACAAATCCTTAAGTATATAGAAAAACACAAAATTTTGCACGACAGGCAGTATGGATTTTGCCACAAAGATCTACAGCAGATCTTCTTTCCTTCGTATCACACTGCTGAAACAAGTCTCTTGAGTTTCTAGATGAGTCCCAGATCGTTGCTCTTGATATCTACAAAGATTTTGATCAGGTCTGGCATGACGCACTTCTTAATAAACTTCCCTCCTATGGTCTTTCAACTAAACTATGTTCTTGGCTCTCTAGTTATCTTTCTGGTCGACGTATATCAGTTATTGTGGACGGCCACTCTTCAAGCTTTCACCAAATAAATGTACCAGTACTGGTACCAATAGTGTTCCTTCTTCACATCAACGACCTTCTCTCGTTCACAACTTTCATATGTTTTGCCGGCGATAGTATCCTTCACTCCAGGTTTCAAGTTCCTAAACCAATCTTTAAACCTGATTTGGAAAGCACAACGCAAAGCGATGCAAATATCTCTTTCACAGGATCTTAATTGGGGGCGCCATTTTAATGCATCCAAAACACAACACAATCATATACCTTGTCAGCGAAAAGAGTTAACAAATACTCCCTTTACTTATGAGTGGCAAAGCACTTAACTTTCAAAAACTTCACATTCAAAATTTTTACTAGAATGTCTTTATGTAATTGACAAGGTAACGCTTAAAAGTTCTTTTTTTTTTTTTTTAATTTGTCAATATGTTTCGAATTTTTTATTAAAGCAAATAAGCTTTACTTTTTGCTCAAAAAAGTCGAGTGTTTTACCTAAAAGTGAAAATTTGGAAATAAAAAAAAAAACCTTCGGAAAACGATTATCTAACAAACGGTCCGAAAATTTTTTGACTTTACATGGTTTTGTGTTGCTGTTGTTGGTGTGAGCGTGTTTTAAAGTTTTTCACCTGTTTTTCCACTCATATTTTGTATAAAAATGTCAAAATTATATATGAAATTGACACTGATGACGTTCGAGGAAGCATTCATCATGAAGTTGAGCAGTTTATTAAGCCGCGCTTGAATCGTTTGTATCGTGTTTCTAATCGGCTTCAGTGAAGTCAAACCTACTTTTTTAGGCTTGACTTGAACGATTCAAGTCACTTTCAAGCGCGTTTATATCGCTTTTTGAAGTCACTTTTAAAGCCGCTTTAACTCAAGCTAGCTTCAACTATTCGATATAAATGTAGGGATTGGAGTTTCATAAATCATTTTACTGTGTTGTCAAAAAAGTCATGAAAATGTAGTTTTCTAAACACGAATTGTTCATATATGTCTATCCCAATTAAGAAAAAAGTTACCATAAATAAATTAATGGTTATACAGGGTGTTTATTTAATAAGTGTCCGATATTTTAAGAGGTGATTTTTCAAGTATTTTTAAGGTAAAGGTTCCACTATGAACGTCTAACGGTCTAAGATCTCTTCGCTTTCAAGATACAAGGGTGTCAAAGTTTTATTTTTATTTATGTTTTCTGCATAATTTCCTAAATAATGCCGATTTCGAACGAAAATTGGTACCTGGGGGTTTTTGACATGAGAAATTTGAATTTGTTTTTAATTTAGCTCTTACTTGTAGGGGCGCTAGCCCACATGTATATTCTCACTTTCAAAGGCTCATGACTTTTGCTTGCAACCCCTGTATTTACATTTTTGTTAAAGAAATGGATTCTTAGTCATTTTTACGTAAAAAAGGTACTCTTAATGGAGCAACTAGGAGCAACCGTTTTCGAAATATTTTAGTTTAAAATAATCGATGCATACGCTTAGTAATAAATATGCTAGGCTACTTGATAAAACCGTGTTTTCATGATGCTATATATTTATTACTAAATAATATATAAATCGAATATTTAAACTAAAATATTTCAGCATTTTAACTCTAACGTCATCTAACTAAGAGTACGCTTTAAAAATGACAAGAATATCATTTCTTTAACAAAAATGTATTAAAAATACAGGGTTGTGCAAAAGTCATGAGGCTTTGGAGTATATGTATTTGTAAGTAGGCTAGAGTGGGAGTGAAATTCAGGGTTTCTCATGTCAAGCCCCAGGCTCGTTCGAATCCGGCAGTATTAGAGTATGCAGAAAAACATGAAATAAAGGTAAAGGCACAGGCACCCTGTATGCGAAAGCGAGCGTCACACGTTCATAAACTTTGCCTTAAAGCTAAGCGAAAAATCACTTCTCGGACACTTTAAATAACACCCTATAAGTGTGTCTCTTATTTTTCAGATATATTAATGGACAGAATACCCAAAACCAACCTCCACCGCCCTATACCTCAACAATATATGATCAACCTTTTCCAAACAGAGAATATGCAGCGATAACAGCAACTTCACCTTATTCATGTCCAATACATAGAATGCGGCAATGTACATGTATGCAAATTGTATAAAAAGAAGTTGAGGTACGTATACGGTATTCTACTTAACCAAAAATATGCTTTTTCTTGGATTTAAAAAACCACCAACATCCAATTCCGCTGTTTAATATTCAACATCAAAATTTTAAACCTACATCCAACATGTTTTGTTAAATTCGGCTTCTTCCTTTTATTTCTTTCCATCATCAAAACCGCATCAACTTTAAATAGCAATATGTCCTAAAAGTTTGGCACAAAACTCATTGTCTTTAATTTTAACAAAAACAAAATAATATCAAGTTGCCTTTAAAAACAAGTTTATTTACTGTCAATTGAGATTTATTTATTTTGAAGTTTTCGCTTTAAGATGTCGTATAAATTAGAAATAAGAAAAAGTATCTACAAGTTAGTTGGGCGGATACCCAAAGCTGAAATCTGTCGAATATTCCAGAATGAAAACATTTCACGCAGAACCATTTATAGAACAATAGCGGAGTGCGAGCAGGGAATACCATGTCTGAATCTCCCAAAAGTGGAAGACCACGTGCATTTACCGCACAGAGGTCAGAGAGATTGGTGAGAAGAGCAAAAAACCAGATTGGAATGTCAACGAGGAGACTGGCTAGACAATACAGATCTTCTAAGAGTACGATATCGTTGGAATTGAGGAGGAATGGTCTTAAATATCGAAAGAGACGTAAGTGCCCCAAATACTCTCAAGCGCAGCTTCTTCGTATACCAAGATGTTGTCGTCAACTGAGGCGGGTACATTTTGCCAATGAAAAAATCATTATTTTAGATGACGAAAAGTATTTCACTTTGACGTAATTCTGAAATGAAGGGAAACGATGGATTTTATACGGACAACGTAGAGGAATGCCCTGACAATGTTAGATACAAACATAAAGCGAAATTTGCAGATAAAATCCTTGTCTGGTGCGCAATTTCTAACATGGGTGTATCCCGACCTTTTGTGGGAAGAGTGAGGGGTGAAGCTTTGAATAGTCAGAGCTATATTGATAACTGCCTTTCCAAATTGCTTCAGTTTGTCCGCGAACATTATGCTAATGACGATATCATGTTTTGGCCAGACCTAGCATCATGCCATTACTCAAGAGATACCCAAAACTGGCTTCGACAACACCACATACCTTTTGTTTCCCAAAAACGATAATCCTCAAACTTGCCGCAGGCTCGCCAAATAGAGGATTTTGGGCTGTACTGTCTAGAAAGGTTTATCATGGAGGCTGGGAAGCACAAGATGAGGAATAATTAAGACGGCGAATTTACGAGAAATTAAGAGAAATTGAACTGAATTCCGTCCAGGACCTCATGAGAGACATTCGAAGAAATTTGCGTCTGGTAGAGCAGAATGGGCCACTCCACATAATTCGATAGTATAGTTTAGTTAAGTATTGAGTTGTAATTTATGATAACTAGTTAGTGTTTAAATAAATTTCTTCATTAAAAAAAACCGATAAATATTGTGTGCCAAAACTTTTAGGACATGCGTTATATAAGGATTCTGATTATTTATTTAACAAATTTTATTGCAACAGCATCTTTAATATAAGGCAATGTCTATATTGTTTATTTAAACTAGGGTAAAACAGTCCAACAATAGATTCTACAAAAATATGATACTAGTTTATATATATATATATATATACACTGCTTAAAGAATATAATGTAAATTAGATTGTTTCGCCATTGAACTTTTCTTAGCTTAGACTTTTTCTTTAAATAAGTTTAAAAAATTTGACAATAGACTGTTTTGTCAACGTCCTAACTTTACAACCCCTTCCCCTAGAAACACCGTTTAAATCTCAAAATGTAGAACACATTTTGCACATCAAATCAGAATATAACATAAAAATATTACCAATTTTTCGATGAGACTCTTTAGACCTTTAAGGGTAGAGATATGTGAATCAAAACATTTTGTTTGCTGACAAGACCGTCTAGAAATAACAGACAACCGTTCTTTATTTTTTCAATAGTAAACCTGATGGAGTTATTTACTGAATTCAGATGATTGTGAAAGGCGTCTAACTGTCTATCGGTTCCATTCCATATTATGAAAGTGTCGTCAACATATCGAAGCCAGACCTTAGGTTTGGTGATCGTGGTTTTAATGGGACTGTTTAACATTGTGTGAATGGTTAAAATAAATACAATAAAAGTTCAAAATTCTTTTAGTATTGCTATTGACGAATCACTGTCTACCACATTCAATCAAACTTTTTGTGTGTATTGTTTTACGTCAAAGTGTACGTTTAGACATATTTTTATATAAAAGTTTTTTTTCCCTATTTTCTGTTGTAGAATCGTTTTAGTTAAGTTTGTCGGTTGAGTTATTGGACATCTGTATGTATGTGAGTATTTGATTGAAACTGATGAAAACTCGCAGTGTCTATTAGTGCCTAAACGATGAAGCTTATCAACTTTAATAAAAGAGTACGTTATTTTTTTAAGCTTTTTTGCGATATTCGTCAAAATAAAAAAGTTATGATGTAAATAAATTTTAAGTTTTTGGTAAAGTGCCCTCTGCCGGTATTTAAAAAAGTACTTTTGTCTTAAAATTTTAGAATCTGCAAGCTCGATTTGTGTGTCAAATATCAACTGGATTGGTTACCAAAATGCAATATGGCAGAAAAAAACCAAAATAAAAATTGAACTTTGACGGCTTGTAACTCGAAAAACAGAAATACATTTTGAAAAAAAAATTTGTATGAAGCTCTACCTTTATTTTGTCAGTAGAATTACCCCCTTAAGTTTCGTGATCGATTTTGAATCACCCTTTATAAATGAGCAAAATATGGTTGAGTGGGATACATTATTTTTAAGTGTTGCAATTTTTATGTTTATGTATATAAGTTAAAAAATATATATTTTTTTCTTTATATAGAGGATGTCACCTACAGACATGTCGCCCTCATACCCACACTCCGATCCATCGCCCGAACCGCTGAGTTCGCAATTCATGGGAGCGAGATTGCCGCCCAGACCACCGTCTTCGAGTCCCCCTTGACGCCCCAGAGTCAAGGGACTCCCTCCACCATGATGGGCCAGTATATTGGTGCACTCAATGTCAGCGACGATCTCAATATTAACGTTGAGTCGTTGCAAGGTGGATTTGACTGTAATGTTGAGGTAAGGAACGATGTTAGGCCTAAGTCTACACTAGATATTTGCTTTAAATGTACAAGGTGTTCTAGAAAATGTGAAAAATCTTCCGGATGTAAAAATCCATGGAAACTGTATACTACAAGTTTATACAAACTTTTTTCGTACACCGGGTGATGCATCGCCCGGCGGGACATAGGAAATCCCATGATAATTTTTAATGGGGTCAATTATTGGCTCCCCTAATTATTTTAGAGAAAAATTCTATTAAACTTTATTAAAGAGCATGCAAATCTACGTCTATGGTAAAAACTTGAGCGACATGAACAGAGTACCTAAAAGCTGTTAGTAATACACTCTTTCTTTGATAGTAATTTAAAGAGTCTTACTTGATGGTGTTTCTATTCCATTGAAGTTCTTTGGAAGCAATCCCTCGGAAAAAAACTCTTACGAAAAAAGTTTGTAAGAACTTGTATAGTATTTATTTCATGTGTTATTTTAATTTTCGAGAGATCTCCCACATTACCCAGGCTACTTAGAATACAATCACCTCTGCACAATATGGATAATAATCGCAACACTAAAACTTCACAGATATTTTCGTAGGTGTTTTTAGATGCAACTAAAACATTTTTTTTAAATAATTTTCAGGACATAATCCAGCATGAACTTAACGCAGAAGGCTGCTTAGATTTTAATTTTAGTGGACAGCAAGCGATGGCGCAGCAAGCAGCTGAATCTACGATAGGTAGTCAAAACGGCCCTCCTCCAGCCTACTCCCAGGCGGTAGTCACTTCCCCATCGTGGGTTCATTAACGTCTCGACGGAACACAGGTACTAACTTTATTAGAACTTTACATTTATCCATTGTTTTTTTTTCTTTCGCCCTTTCGAGGTCATCCCACCCAGGTCCGACGACCGTCCTCCTAGGTGGTGCACTGCAGCCTGAAGGCTTATTGTACCTTGACCCCTACTCCTTTCCATTCACACACCATTCATTCCATAACTTGGATGGTTGCTGTTCGGGTCCGTTAGTTCACCTCCGAGCAGAACACCGCGTGCCGTTGCCTAAAACCGACAACGCCGGTCACCCATCCAAGTTATGGGCGCGCACTTCACTGCTTAACTCCGGAGATCGATGCTGCCGATACAACCGGAGCAGCCACAAGCGCGCCTTTTTCCATTGTTAAAAAATGTTGTGATAAGTTGACTGAGTTACATGATACACGGGTTTATAAACAGTATAAATTGTTTCGGTGGGGTGTGTATTTTGTAACGAACCAGAAGAAAAAACATTACTTTTTAATTTAGACGTTAGAATATTTATTAAACTACTTTATTTAATTTAAAAACACTTTAAACTTATGGGAATTAAAATATTTCTAACATACATTAAATAGTGCACTCACGGGTAATACAGCTTACCTTCTTTTTCTCCTTTTAAAAATACTTTACCATCTTCAAAATTGGACAGAACTTGTTCGGCTTCTGTATGTCGTTGCGGCATATTTAAGATAATTGTCTAGAAACTGCCCGCAACTCCGATTTTGACCAAATTTGGTATACGGGAGTTTTTGAGCGCTGATCACAAATCTTATAGAATTTTTAGTCAAAAACATTTGATTTCGAGATATTCATCATAAAGTTGGCATTTAAACTAACCTTATTTTCACTATATTCCCTTTTCTTTGCATGCAATTCTTAATTTTAGGTTAAAATGGTACACAATATTTTATTTCTACCTTTTAAAATCTCATTTTTCTACGTATTTTACACTTTTTTGAATTAAATATCATAGCTTTACTTTCAATCGTTTTCAATTAGGGCGAATGCGCCGGAGCAATTCTAGCATGACTTGCTGCATTTTTAAAGGAACCCGTCCCAATTTATTTAAAAAATTAAAAAGTTGCAAATGTATAGAAAACGTGGTTTTAAAAGGTGAAAATCAAATTTTGTGTGACACTTTAGCTTTAAATCAAGAATTGTGTGCAAAAGAAGGAGGAATATTGTGCAAATAATGTTAGTTCAAATGCCAACTTTTATGATGAATATCTCGGAAACGAAACGTTTTCCACTAAAAAGAGTCGTTGTTTAAAAATTACGGAGTCCCCAAAAGAAAATGGAATACCCTGGGCCCGACCAAGACGGTGACACGTGTTTCGTCTTCGTTAAGACTCTGTCAACGCTCATTGATGAAGCCCCTGACTGGACTGTAAATATTCTTTCCGTCGTTCAGAAGTAATAAATACAGACAGCGGTGCCATCTCACCAAGAAATTTAAAAACAACCAGCCATAGCATCGAGAGGTTAAAGGTGGTAGGTAAAAAGTGCGCCATCTAGTTGTATATGGCGAAAGTTAAAAATGCAACATACTGTTATGCCAACAAACCATATGGAAACTGGCCGCCCATCAGTCTGCGGGTTTGCAGAATTCGGATGAGTAGTTTTGCCAAAACCAGGTAGGTGGCGTACAGCAGTGACTGAAAAATATGATAAAAATCATATTGAAAGCAGTATTTTTCACCCAATATTATATTATATCGCAGTTTGGGTGAAAATACTGCTTTCAATATGATTTTATCATATTTTTCAGTCACTGCTGTACGCCAACAACTCTTGTTCATTGTTGTAAATGGGAGGGAGTGAGATACACGCTTCAGAGACATTACCATTTTCGAGAAAGTAGTTAACAAAATGGCTACAACCCGTTCACATGTTAATTAATATAAAAATGTGGTTATAAAACTTTAAATAATTTGCTATAGAAAAGAAAAGTCCACATGGAAACTATTTTGAAGCTTTTATATTCCTAACTCACTTGTACACGTAAGTTTATAATCATTATTACATTATAAATTATTAATATTAATAACTTTGTCTCCATATTGTAGCCTTGAAAAAGAAATAAATTATTTCGAAAGCTTGGTGATTCAAAAAGAGTTTTTCTAAGCCCTAATACACCTGACTGTTTCCCCAATAAACAACCTGCTGTTTAACTAGTCAGTCGAGACTACCCTCTACCGTTATATATATATATATATATATATATATATATATATATATATATATATATATATATATATATATATATATATATATATATATATGTCAAATATATATATATATATATATATATATATATATATATATATATATATATATATATATATATATATATGTGAATATCAAATACTAAATTTGTTGGCAACCCAGCATTAGTCAAACTCATTTGGTACGATTCATTTATTCAATTAATGTAAATTTTACGCAGGAAGATTGACGAAAAAATATTCCTGAATAATTTGCGGCAAGTTTAAAAATAACCTGATTGTAATTCACAACGCCGTATCCTGCAATTTCCACCGAATAAGAAACTTTCTAAAAAAACTCCTAAACGGTCTTTATTAAGTTTATCACAGCATTTCTGGCAACTTAGCAAGAGGGCGCCACTTTTGAATTTCAGATTTAATTTTCTCTTGAAATTCGATTAAGTCGTTCGGAACGAAAGGAAAAGTTTGTTTCGGGTCGTGTGCAAAAATTTCCACGAAAATTTAATGAGCTGATCGGTGATGGCTTAACGAAATTGCTACATAACATGATTTTTTTATTAAAGGAAGAATATTTTATTTACTATTGCTAAATAAAACAGAATTTTTACTAACTGTGACGTTAAATTAGGTTTCACAACAATATATCAATCCTAGACAAAAAAATACGAACGCAACTGTATGTCCTAAAAGTTTTTGGCACACAATATAGATCTTGGTATACAGAAGAAGCTGCGCTTAAGAGTATTTGGGGCATATGTCTCTTTCGATATTTAAGACCATTCCTCCTCAATTCCAACGATATCGTACTCTTAGAAGATCTGTATTGCCTAGCCAGTCTCCTCGTTGACATTCCAATCTGGTTTTTGCTCTTCTACCAATCTCTCTGACCTCTGTGCGGTAAGTGCACGTAGTCTTCCACTTTTGGGAGATTCAGACATGGTATTCCCTGCTCGCACTCCGCTATTGTTTTATAAATGGTTCTGCGTGAATGTTTTCATTCTGGAATATTCGACAGATTTCAGCTTTGGGTATCCGCCCAACTAACTTGTAGATACTTTTTCTTATTTCTAATTTATACGACATCTTAAAGCTGAAAACTTTAAAATAAATAAATCTTAACTGACAGTAAATAAAGTAAGCAAACTTTTGTGTTTCAAAGGCAACTTGAGTCTTATTTTGTTTTTGTTAAAATTAAAAGACAATGAGTTTTGTGCCAAAACTTTTAGGACATATGTTACAAAAATTTTGTTCAAATTCAATTTTAATTAAATGACTTTTTGGTCTTATGACCGCTTTTAATTACATTTAGGCCACTTGTAGCTTCTTTATTGTTATTATTATTTAAAATGGAGATTGCAAAAAGTTTTATAGGATTCTGTGGGTTCCTGGACACTCGGGAATAGAAGGCAACGAAAAAGCGGATGAACTAGCAAGAGCTGGGTTTTCTAGAAGGTTCAACGGTCCAAAGCCAGTACTCGGGTTGTCCAAAAAGGTGATAAAAACAACGATAACTAGATGGTCTTAACAAAAACATCTCGCTGGCTGGCATACATTACCTGGATAAAGACATGCGAAGGAGAAATTAGGCGAACCTTCCAAGGATCTAAAAACTGAAGTCCTCCAGCTAAAGCGCACTCCGTTAAGACAAGTAGTAGGACTTTTGACAGGAAACTGTCATCTTAGGAAATAGTTGCAAAAAATGGGCATTTACAATGAAAATAATTTTTCATTAAAAAGTATATTGTCATTTCATAGTAAAAAGCGTGGGTGCATTTTACTATTTTTTCATAACTTTTCCATCATAGATATTTGCAAATATAATAATTATAACATTTAATATATTTATCACCCCCACGCTTTTACTATGAAATGACAATATTTTTTTTTTAATGAAAAATTATTTTCTAATTTTTAGTTCGGTTGCATATAAAAGCGTGTTTTTTAGTTTTTTTAAACTATTAATTATTTTTCATTTTTAGTTTCTGCTACTCTTGACAAAATGGCGAAAAATTCTTTAATGAACAAGAGTGGCAAATTTTAAAATTTTTCCAACAGATTGCAACTCACTAAAAATTTCTTCTTCATTAAGTAGCAAAGTTTGAAATTTTGCCAACAGATGGCAATCCAGGCAATGTTTGGACCGTTGCCAATATATTGCAAACCCACTAAAAATTTCTTCTTCATTTAATAGCAAGTTTGAAATGTTGCCAACAGATGGCAACCTAGGTGTTGTTTTTATAATATAATGGAATTTTTTTTCCTGGCGATCCAAAAAAAGATAACGGGATACTGTTTGCAGATTATTGCATTGTCATGTTTCCTTAATACGTGTGCAAAGTTTCAAAGAAATCGAATAGCTGGAAGTTGGTTAAAATTAGGCTCAAAGATTCCGTTACATAGCCAGATAGTTACAACCCAAGTTAATAAAAGCGTGTTAACGGCATTTATTAACTGTTATTGTTCATAAAAATTGAACACCAATGGTGCAACTAACCCAATTGTGTAAAAGAACTTATTAATTTTTATTGTTCATAAAAATTGAACACCAATGGTGCAACTAACCAAATTGTGTAAAAACTAAAAATTTCTTCTTCATTTAATAGCAAAGTTTGAAATTGTTGCCAACAGATGGCATCCTAGGTGTTGTTTTTATAATATAATGGAATTTTTTTTTTCCTGGCGATCCAAAAAAAGATAACGGGATACTGTTTGCAGATTATTGCATTGTCATGGGTCCTTAATACGTGTGCAAAGTTTCAAAGAAATCGAATAGCTGGAAGTTGGTTAAAATTAGGCTCAAAGATTCCGTTACATAGGCAGCCAGATGGATAGATTGATAGATAGTTACAACCCAAGTTAATAAAAGCGTTAAAAAGGCAGTGGACTTCTGTAACAAGAGAGGGTGCACAATAAGCCAATAGACTGCAGTGCATTGGTCGAATAACCAACCCCGCCTTAAACCAACCAACCAACTAATATACGCTATAATGCAAAATTATTGGGGATTTATTATTATTTTTTTCTTGGTTTTGGTCCCTTCAGGTCCAATCCACCACCCTCCCCCTTCCGGACTATGCTTTCCAGGGCTTCGTCGGCGGAAAATCTGGATAATCGAGCTCGTAGCTCCCAGAAATTCCAAAAAGAAAACAAACAATTCAACAATCGATGCAATGCATAAATTGTCGGCTGTCAAACCAAGATCTGCTACTGGTGTTACGTATAACCTTCACTTTCACTACTGACAGTTCCCATGGCACGCCCATCTATTTCCCGCCATTTGAGAAATACCTTCGTGTTCACCACCAAACAGGATACCATCAGCTTATAGGAATCTTCGCTCACAGCGCTTAAGATCCAGAAGAAAGATGCCGTCAATTTAGCGTGAATCTTCCTTGATCCCTCGAAGGTAAAAAACGTCCGTACGACACCTCTAGCCGCCATCACGCCGGGAAGAACTTTGTAGTCCTCTACGCACGTCCGCACTGTCCGGAAGGTACAAATTCAAATATATTAAGCTATCCAAATATTTTTTGCAAGACGGGCTTGGCAAATAGTTTCAAAGATAATAATTTAAAAAGGATCTAGCTCGAGTTTTTGATTTTAAATAACAAACCCTCGACCGCTTAGCGGTCTTGTGAATTATAAGAATTCTTAAATTTAGTTAGGTTAATGTAAAAAGGTAAAAGAGAATTGTTAATTTATATGAAAATTAAAGGTTAAAGACTGGCATGTAGATTTCATGAAATAGTCTTGTCGAATATCATTTGAGAAAAAAATTCTAGGCAAAATATTTTCTTGTTTGTTTCAAGTTAAGTTTGTTGTTTTCCTTAGCAATTTTGTTCATTACATGTTTTTATAAGCACTCGCCTGATGGCTTGTAGTTTTGTTGTAAATATCATTTAGGAAATTACCAAGCAACATTACAATCGAAATATTTTCAGCATCAGCATCTTGTTCTTAAACACTCTGTATATACAAAATAGAAAAATATGTAGATTGTATCCTCGCCTAACTTTTACCACCTGCAGATACACAGGGCTGACGTACCCCTAATTCATTTTAACATCGTCCCCTAATTTTGATTGATCTCTTAACTGGATTCAACGTTGTGTGAAAACTCGCGTTTAAATCGCCAACTTTTCTTTAAAAACTAATTAAAAACCAGCTTTCGATACCGCAATTTGTTTAACCTTGAAGTAATTAATGTTCTTTTTTCGAAAAACAATTTTCACTCAGAGGTAACCGAGTGGAAAATCATTCGAGAAGTTTTCGAGTGGATTATTTGCGAGGTGTCGTGGTTTGTGAGTGCGTTTTGTTCTGAATTTTTAAAATGTTATGATTAATTGATTTGTCTCTCATGATAAAATAGTTTTTTTTTGGAAGCTACAATTTTGTATATGAATAATTTAATAATAGTTGAATAAGAGGATTAATGTCTGGCAGAACCTCCGGACAGTGCGGACGTGCGTAGAGGATCTACAAAGTTCTTCCCGGAAGTGGCGGCTAGGGAGGTAAGCCGTACGAACGTTTTTTTACCCTCGGGGATCAAGGAAAGAATCACGCTAAATTGACGGCATCTTTCTTCTGGATCTAAGCGCTGTGAGCGAAGATTCCTATAAAGCTGATGGTATCCCCGTTTTGGTGGTGAACACGAGGTATTTCTCAAATGGCGGAAATAGATGGGCGTGCCATGCTGGAACCGCCCGTAGTGAAAGTGAAGGTTATACGTAACACCAGTAGCAGATCTTGGTTTGACAGCCGACAATTTATGCATTGCATCGATTGTTGAATTGTTTGTTTTCTTTGAAATTTCTGGGAGCTACGATGATAAGAACACTTTTAAACCTTTTGGGAAGGTTTCTTTTGACGAGTCTACCACGAGTATTCATACAGCCATATGTGGAAGCGGCGCTTTATCCCACTCTGTCAAGGTCAAATGGTTTGGATTTCAGACTGGGCGAACCCGTCACTTTTTTGACGGACAAGTTTACCACAATGTTTTACATGCAATTTTACAGTTACAGCCATGAAACCATAAGGCTCAAATACAGGCAAACAAACCAGAATATTAGTTTGTAAAAAAACTTTTTTTTTTCAAATACACAGGGTGGTCATTTAAAAACGAAACAGAGCTAATTGTGGTGGGCAGCTCAGGCCATTTAAGCACAAATGCTTGGACCCAGTCAATTTTTAAATTTTAAAGGAAAATTCCACACCACTGTCTTTGATCAATCAAATGTGTAGTTTTGGCTGCATTACCATGACAACACAAGTATTTATTGGAAATTTTTTTCTCCTGCCTGGGGTACCCTGGAGGGAATTATAGTGGAAATTTTTGGACATAATCATTGAATTTGTTTTAACGTCATTTCTGTCATTCAAGCATACATAATTAAAGAAAATATTATTTTGTACCAGTTGTGTATTTCAGACATAACATAATATAAAGAATGCAGAGCGCTTTAAGACCCTAAATGACAATTTTATACAACTACAGTTAGTAAAATAATATCATAAGACCAAAAGTACTAGACATAAGTGGAGAGAGCAAACGAAAGCAAGGTATGGGTCTAAAACAATTAAAATAAACTCGTTTTTACCAACTGTAGTAATATAAGGTATATATAACATAAAAGAATAAACAATGATAAGCTTCCAAAATTACATATATTTCCAACTACAATTGGCAAAATGGAAAAAATATTTATTTTATAGTAAAATTCTTAAAGCTCGTGTCAAAGCTACAAATATTAATTTAAAAGAATATTATTGAACACAAACCTGGTGTAAAATTTTCTTACCGAATACCACACGTGCTTAACATTCCGGTACCTTCTCGGCCATGATTTTTTAAAATTTCTCAATAATTTTCCAAAATATTTATTGCCTTGAAAATTTCGAAATAAATTTAGCACTAGTGATATTACAAGAAAATATTTTTTTGTCACTTTTACCCCCTGAACTGCAACTGGCTAGGGAGGAGACCCCAAAATTTAAATGGACAGAGGTGTCGAGGGTAACCTATTTTAAAGGTCTTTGACCCTGATTACAACTGCCAAGTTTGAAGTCTCTGCTATTATTTCCATTCATATGACAGCTTGTGAAAATTTTGATTTTTAATTTTAATATTATTTAATGCATCTAAAACACAATCATGTTGCTTGTCGCGGAAGGAGTCATCAAATACTCACCATTTACTTATAAGCGGCCAAGTTTTGCAGATCAAAGACACATTCAATCTTATGGGCGTCACATTTGAGAATAACCTTAACTGGCACATTGTATCCGTAGCTTCAAAAAGCTTGGACTTCTCTTTCGAGAAAAGTATTTTTCCTCTTCTAATTTTTACACTTTTTATGGTCCCAAATCCGACCTCCCTTGGAATATTGTTCTCATATCTGGGGCATGGCGTTCACTACAACCCTTAGAATTCTTGATTCCATTTAAAGAAGAGCTGTTCGCCTCATTAATAATCCTTCACTTATAGAAAGGTTTCCCTCTTACCCATCGTCAGACTGTGGAGGATGTATCGCTTTTTATGGGTTCTTCCATGGCTTCTGGTCTGAAAATTGTCCAGTATACCTCCTTCACTCACGGTTCCCAACAAAGAAACTTGTAGTGCCGCACGTATGCATCTCCATACGGTCGAACTGGACAAGCCCTGAACTTACCACTTTAAGTACCGTGTCAACAAACTCCCTCTTACTTTGCTTAAGACACCCATGGTACGTTAGTATTTAGGCTTTTAGCCTTCGGATTGTCCAAAGATAAGAAAAATCTTACTATTGAAAATGTGAGTAAAAATCGTCTGCATGTAAGAATTAAACGAACACATCATCCAAACCGAAAATACTACCGTCCAATTTATCATCCAATCACTTTAAATCAAATCACATCTCCATTCGGGAATTTGCAAAACTTCGCTCATAAATCCGGCCCCCGAATTCCAAAACAAGAATTTTCTGCTGGAATTGATAGAGGCTGCCAGTTCGGCGTTCGCGACGCTTAATTTACGGGACTAACCCCAGAAATGATAATTTTTATATTTATGCACCTCAGTTGTGCAACGCAAGTTGGTCCACCCCTGTCGAAGGTCGTTAATCTTGGTAAGACATGTAGTTGTTAATTGCGTGGAAAATTTAAATTGCATTTTTTCCTACAAAAATATCTTGGAATAATTAATTTTGGAAAATCGATTTGTCCTGATCGCGAGTAAAGAATGGTTACCAAGCTTGATCAAGTTAAAGTTTTATGTTATTGTAGTACTCTTTTATATAATATTTCTTGCAGAATTAAAGCCATTGCCAATAGAAGAAAAATATGCAATATTCGATAATATGATCGAGAAAGACAAAACGGCACAACACAAATAAATTCAAATGGAATGTTTGTGCAGATATAATACGTATGCGTATATCTGCCAAATAGTCAATAAGTTCTTTTTAGTCTAATACAATTGTTTTAAAAAAAAATTTACCGAGTCGTATTAGCGAATTTTTATAAATGCCCTCTGCTATCCACTGCGACCGACGGGGGAAACAATACAATTACTGTAGCTATCTTTCTTCGGTTTAAATACATCTTGCCAAGGGTGGTCATATCAACTTTCCGAGGGGGAATATCATCATTAAATGCCCATATTTACAATTAGGTGTGCTTAGGTAAAAATAGTGGTTAAAGGATGTGACATTGAAAGGGGGGCCATGCCCCTGCATCTGGCATTGCTATAAAAACCCATACGGTATGTATTTTAATAATACGATTTTTCAACACAACACTAATTAACACCAAAACGAAAATAAGTGTTTTCTTGCATTCATGTTTCCTGGAGATTTTTTTGCCCAACTTTTTAAATTATATTTTACCATTAACCAATTCTTTTGTCCCTTCAAGGCTTTTCTTAGCATTTTTAGTTTAAAAGATGTGTTATATACAGGGTGTCCGGGAAAATGTGGAAAATCTCTCTTCACACGTATGGAACAGATGAAAATAACACGACAAGTTTAAACCTTTTTGCTAAAAAAAAGGTACTCTTGTTTGACATCGATAAAATGAGCCGTTTTCGAGTAAAAAAATTATTTTAACAATACAATTTGCAACAAATTCCTGACCTGCTAGGAGAGGACTTCAATACTGAATCAAAAATTACAAATTACATCGAAAATAAAATATTGTATTATTAAACAAAAATAAACTCTTATTGTTAAAATAATTTTTACTCGAAAACAGCTCATTTTATCGATGTCAAACAAGATACCTTTTTTTTAGCAAAGGTTTAACACTACCAAAAACATATTTTTGTGTCTTCACCATACAGGGCGTAAAAATATTATCAATAATGTGCGAAAACTAGTCCGTCCCTGGCAAACTAAAGAAGCGACATAAGTTTCAAGGACACTATTTTAAAGGTCTTTACTAGTATGCATCGTACTAAAATATTATCAAATTATACAGAGCGCTTTAAAAGTTATTCACGAAAAATCGATTTCTAGCTGCCCCCTTTAGGGGATCATATCTCCGCAGGGGGCTTAAACGGAAAAATTTTATAGGAACTTGTCGTGTTATTTTCATCTGTTCCATACGTGATTGCGAGAGATTTCCCACATTTTCCCGGACACCCTGTATATTTTATAACACTTTTAAAACCTCATTAGGAGGGTTTCTTTTGACGAGTCTACTACGAATATTCCATACCGCCATTTATGGAAACGGCGCTTTCACCCAGCCTGTCAATGTCAAGTGTTTCGGGTGTCGGACTGGGCGAACGCGACACTTTTTTGTCGGACAAGTTAACCACAATGTTTTACATCCAATTTTTAAACTTTGTGCTCAAAAATCGTAAATGTTACAGTCACGAAACCATAAAACCCATGGACATGTTTTGGGTATCGGATTGTGTGGGTTTTTCGGCACAATGTTTAAAAAATTGCATGTAAAATATTGTGGTAAACTGTCCGACAAAAGTGACGCGCTCGCCCTGTCCACCCCTGAAACATGTTGACATTTGAGCTGGATAGTTCTGCCGCTGTCGTAAATGTGCCATATAAATATTCGTAGTGGATCGTCAAGAAATCCACTTAAGGTTTTAAAGTGTTGTTATCATGAATTCAATTTTATTACTGGCCCAGGGACCAATAAATAGCCCAATAAAATTAAATATTTACGCCCTGAAATACTTATTTTCAATTCCAACCCGCCGCTAAATAAACAAGCCCCCAAACCACCCACCTCCTCCCACAAAGGATCAACAAGTTGTCCGTGTTTATTCTGTTTATTTTTGTTGTATGCACTTGCCCCGTGGAGAAAATGCGGTTTATCTTCGCGGATAGTGTTGTTTCACTTCGGCCAGACCGCATTGTTTGTATGTATTTTGAGCACACAACATCTGCTTGCATCTAACAACTACTTGATTATTGTGTCGATCATGTTCCAATTTTCCTTTGGGATAAATATCTTCCTTATTTATCGAACGAGCGATGCAGTGTGGTCCTTTTTAATCCTGAAATTCAGCTGAAGGCTGTATCAGAGTTGGATCGAATACTGAAATTTGGTATTCGAATACGAATACGAATACCGTAAAAAAAGTATTCGAATACCGAATATTTTTCGAATACCTACAAAAAAGAGTATTCGAATACTCGGTATTCATGAATATCACGATTGGGTATTCATGAATACTGAAGAGCAAAAAAAAACCTCCTTTCTCTTGAAAAAGCAACTCATTCTTATTTTTCTACGTTTTTCCATAACAAAAATGCAGTGGCGTACCTTGTTCTTGCTTAAAAACTAATCATTTTAAGCATACAAGACGTCTCCCAAATTTTCCAAAAATAACTTTTCAATTTTTTAAACTATTGACTTCACTTTTGGAATGGGGATACATGTACATACTATCTACGATTTACCAGATAGTCATGATTTAAACTGACATAATAAAATTTATTATACACATCCCTTTTGTGTAAAATGGAGATAAATACATATTAGTCTAACCTAATACATAGAAAACATAGTTTGCAATGTCACTTTTTATATGTTGTACCAAGTTACTTGTTTTTTTAATAGCAAAACCCCAAAGAAGTTAAAATAATTAATTTAGATATATTTTTGTTTGCAAAAATAAATGTATATATCTGTTTAAAATTACTTACCTATTAGGACCATAGAAACAACAGATCAAGATTTAAAAACATATTAAATTACATTTTTTTTTTAATTTGTAAAACTAACTTCCTAAACTGTTAGTTTGCAAATGATGATATATATGACTTATATCAAATTTTACCCCGTCGCGTCAGCAAAACCACCGCGAACATGTTTTAACCTGCTTAAGATGCATAAAAAGTAACGTAATATTCATAAAATAAGCAAACAGTATTTAAATTCAGGATTTGAATACCAGAATATAGAGTTGATTCGAATACCAGTATTCGAATACCAGAATATTCAAAACGAGTTATTCAGAATAAAGAATACCGAATACTGACCAAAAAAGTATTCCGTCGAATACCGAATACCAAACACATAAATCTATTCGAATAGTATTCGAATACCGCACAAATGTATTCTGAATATTATTCAGAATACTGAGTATTCGAATACTACCCAACTCTGGGCTGTATCAAGTAGTCAGAAAATGTACTGAAAGTATTTGCTTTTTGCCGGCTGTCGATGAGAGCGATTTTCCGCTCGCGGATGATATGAATCTCAGCGTTGTGATTGGTTAGTGCATAGTTAAAACAAGCTTTTCCCGCCAATCACAACGCTGGAATTACAACCGAACTGTAATTAGAAAATGGGTTCTTCTATTAAAAAAAATATTGTCATTTCATAGAAAAAGCTAGTGGGTGCATTTTACTATTTTTTCATAACTCCTTCCATCATAGATATTTGCAAATATAATAATTATGTACATTTTAATATGCCTATCACCCCACGCTTTTTACTAAGTGAAATGACAATATTTTTTTTAAATAGAAATAAACTATTTTCTAATTCCTTTTAGTTCGGTCTGCATATAAAAGGCGTTTTTTAGTTTTTTAAACGTATTAATTATTTTCATTTTTAGTTTCTGCTACTCTTGACAAAAAATGGCGAAAAATTTTTTTTTAATGATTACAAGAGTGGCAAATTTTGAAACCCTTCCAACAGATTGCAACTCACTAAAAAATTTCTTCTTCATTAAGTAGCGCAAAAGTTTGAAATTTTGCCACAACAGATGGCTTAATCCAGGCACATGCCTGGACCGCTGCCAATATATTAGCAACCCACTAATAAAAAAATTTCTTCTTCATTTAATAGCAAAGTTCGAGAAATGTTGCCAACGGGTGGCATTACCTAGGTTGTTGTTTTTATATTTTTATAATATAAAAGGAAATTTTTTTTTTTCTCTGGCGATCCAAAAAAAGAATGTTAATTTTTATTAATTGCACATTATGTATTATGTATGCATTACACATAATAGCATCTTGATCATAATGCGTGAACTCATTGCAACCCAACCCTATATTTTTATTGATTCGTAAAGTATTGAACACCCATGGTGCAACTAACCAAATTGTGTAAAAACTAAAAAATTTCTTCTTCATTTAATAGCAAAGTTTCTGAAATGTTTATGGCTAACAGATGGCATCCTAAGGTGTTGTTTTCGCAATGATAATGGTAATGTTTTTCTGGCGATTCAACAAAAAGATAACGAGGACATAGTTTTTAAATTATTGCATCTTCATCGGTTCGCTTGACACGTGTGCAAAGTTTCAAAAGAAATGAGCAGCTGGAGGACTGGTTAAAAATTAGGCTCAAAGATCTCCGTTACATAGATATAGATAGATAGATAGATAGTTTAAGTTTTGCAATAGAGATTTCTTGGTGTCTAATCCATATATTTTTAATTTCTAGGTGTTACTATACAGGGTGATTCCAAAATGGATCACGAAACTTAAGGGGGTGATTCTACTTGACAAAATAAGGGTGGAGCTTCATATAATTTTTTCAAAATCTCATTCTGTTTTCGAATTACAAGCCGTCAAAGTTCAATTTTGGTTTTTTCGCCATATTGCATTTATTTTTTAAACAATCAAGTTGATATTTGGCACACAAAATCGAGCTTTGCAGATTTTAAAACTTTAAGACAAAAGTACTTTTTTAAATACCGCCAGAGGGCACTTTACCTAAAACTTTAACTGTATTTATTTCATAACTTTTTTATTTTGACAGATATCGCAAAGCTGGGGCCATTTTATAGACAATCAAAAACTTAAAAATAAGAAACTTTATTAAAGTCGATAAACCTCAACGTTTAGGCACCAATAGACATCAAAGTTTACATCAATTTCAATCAAATTGATGTAAACGTTCCAGTAACTCCCGAATTCTTCGGAATTCGTATTAAAATTTTATATTACAGAAGTGCGGAACTTGATTGATAACTGTTATAGAAAAAAATATAAATAACTTCT
The DNA here is from genome assembly GCA_014170235.1 of Listronotus bonariensis. Classification (NCBI taxonomy): domain Eukaryota; kingdom Metazoa; phylum Arthropoda; class Insecta; order Coleoptera; family Curculionidae; genus Listronotus; species Listronotus bonariensis. Next base: position 29,428 of record JACEGR010005409.1, read on the forward strand.
TTACATTTGATTGGATCATTTAATTGCAAACGCTTTAGAAGGCTCCGGTTACTTAGGTGGAACTGACCCATCGCCAATAAAAAGTTGAGATGTTATATTTAAATAGCATATTTGAGCCGTTTACTGCCTGTTTGCGTTATCGCTTTTCTTTTTATTTTTCTAACAAAACTTCCATAAATAAAGTGGAAAATTGCACACGAATGAAAACTCGGATATAATAAGAACGTTTTCTCAAAGTATGCCATACACAGTTATAGCTGTGCCACTCTGCTTTTGCCGACAGCCGACAGATAAAACGCAATTCTGCTTCGTATTTTCTCGGTTGTGTGGGTATCATAATCAAAAGCATTATGTTTCATACAGTAAAAAGAAAACCAAAATGTTTTACAGGGTGTCCAGTAACTCCCCATTGAAAAAGAAGAAAAACACCTTATAAAAGTATATATCCTAAACATCACGACCACATGTGAAAATAGTGAATAGCACACTGTTTTCATGCATAGAAAATGCCTTATATCACACTAGTATTGCAAAGTATAATATAAAGCTGTCATCGCTGTCATTGTTACTTAAGATAAATGTGGAAGTTGTCAGGCTGTCGATGGATTTAACGCTGGAAAAGCCCAAATTGCAATATTTTTATTCTGAGTCATCTTTCATTCTTAAATGATAAAAAGCGACTAGGTGAGTGGAAGTTTCTGATATAAAATATTTCAGTTAAACAGTATATTATACAGCTGCAGTATGAAAAGATGTATATCACCCTAGTGATGCAAAAAGTTTCAATTGTTTTCCTTTATTTTCCGTGAATAAACTAACTTCTATTGTTTTTTTGGTGAATAACTCTGTGGTCATAGGAAAAATAGTGTACATTACTTGTGTGAAATCACCACTGTTACACGCGGCTGAGTTTGTGCACTCACTCGTGTGAAATAAGTCATTTTCCACCCTTGTAATCTGCCAACACGCATTTGATAACAATCATAGAATAAACTGGGATGCTTCGAGCATTTTAGCAAAGGAAACTTGTTTAAAACGCAAAATCAAAGAAAGTGCGTATATATTATTAAATAAAGATAATTGTGTAGCATCAATTTCAGTTAATTTAAATAACACTTGGTTGCCTTTGCTTGATACTGAAGTATCTTCAGGAAGACTAAAAATTAACTAACTATTCACCTTTTTGTAAAATAAACAATCAATACACCAGCAACCAGTTATCTATGTCACTATGACACTATAACCAAACAAACATATTTTGGACATTTAATGTCAAAGATTTCAGAATATCCTAAAAACATAAAAATTTTAAATTTTAAAACCTAAATAATAGTAAATTTTTATTTTTATTATTTTTATTCCATTTATCTTGATCTATCTATCTATCTATGTAACGGAATCTTTGAGCCTAATTTTTACCAACTTCCAGCGATTCAATTTCTTTGAAACTTTGCACACGTATCAAGGACCGATGACAATGCAATAATTTAAAACAGTATCCCGTTATCCCTGATTAGGACCGCCAGGATATAATAAATTCTTTTACAGATCCTCTGTATCTCTTGACAAAATGGCGAAGGAATCTTTTGTGAACAAACTGGACATTTATTTTCAAAAACTAATTAGATATATGAACTAAAAAATGAAAATAAATAGTTTAAAAAACTAAAAATCACGCTTTTATATGCAACCGAACTAAAAATTAGAAAATAATTTTTCATTACAAAGAGTTTGTCACTTCAGAATAAAAAGCGTGGGGTGCTTAATATATTAAATGTTATAATTATTCTATTTGCAAATATCTATGAGGGAAAAAGTTATGAAAAAATAGTAAAATGCACCCCACGCTTTTACTCTGAAGTGACAAACTCTTGTAATGAAAAATTATTTTCTAATTTTTAGTTCGGTTGCATATAAAAGCGTGTTTTTTAGTTTCTTTAAACTGCTTTTCATGTTACACAAATCATATTTTAATATTTTACCGATTCTTACAGAACAAAAATTAAATAACTGACAGAAATCCCCGATATTCGCAATTCAAAGACAGATATTCCGTTCGTTTTATCACTAAAAAGGCAAAGTCAATTTTTCAGCCTTTGTGGAATAATAAAGACGTCCTAACGCAGACGATTATTGATAACAATTGATAACGTATTGAGGTCGGCTGTCTATCGCTTCGGAACGCTAAAAGGATTATTATCGATGGACTGTCACTCGAAAAACGGAAAAGTCACTTGAGCAATATATTTCTATCCGAGTTTCAGTAATTTTTCTAATACATCAATGAGGGTTTAGAGAGGTATTAAAGGAGCTTCTTGCTTGCTTTTCTCCTCTTTTTTTTTCTTAAATTGTAAATCCTAATATTCCTTTTTATTTTGCACGGTTATAATAATCTATTTACAAGGAGTCGCAAGCATTGGCAGTCGTTTTCATTTAAAGTTTAATTTTTAAATTAATTGTTAATAACTTTCTAATTTAAAAACTTTTTTATGTAAACGATTTTTAGAACTTTAAGAACACCATGTATATGCGCAAGAAGGTATCTCTAAGAGCATAAAAATGCTATTACAAATTTCTGAGGCCAAAATATGACGGTACCCAGCTTATCTTATTTCAAAAGTGAAGAAACAGGCTATTAAAAGGTAATTATTACCTTAGTTGAGCCATACTTGTTTGTAATTGTAATAAACAAATTTTAATTTTTAAACATGTTTTACCTAAAAAAATATACGTGTAAAAGTTGATTTTGAGCAGCCGTTTTTGCCAAATCTGATTTAAAAAAAATCACTTCCTGTACTAGGTTCGCTTTTTACATGGTGTTTTAGAAAAAGATTGAGATCTCTTAACAACATAGCATCTGTAGGTACTTTACAGATTAAAATCCCATATTTTAAAATGTCAAAGAGATAAAAACTTATTTCTTTGTTAAACACCTAGTATAGATAAGGTAAATTTTTAAATCCATCTCAAGAAACATCTTGCTCAAATCAACCGTTACCACGTAGAAGAGCTTTGGGTATTATATGATTGAAGAATAAGAATTTTTGTATCTAAAAGAAATACAGTGTGACTCAAAAAGTTATTTCGTTTTTAATTTGTGCAAGATACCGCAGGTGGCGTTTTCTAAAGTTAACAATAAAATTGATAGCAGATGCCTGTTTCACCCTCCAATACTCCTGTCCATCAAATATTGTGAAAATACACCCATTATTACCAAAATTATTTAAATAAACAACTAAACCAGATTAAATTTTTGACACTTTGTATTTCCAAAATCATCTACAAGGTAATTTTGGTTAAATCCCTCACATTTTTGAACAAGAATTATAGTAGCGTTTCTTCTCGCAACTGTTAGAGGTAAATTCCTCGTATACACAATAATAATAATTAATAACAAATCAGATCAGTTTTTAGTATAACATTTTTTAAGGTTAAAAATATTAAGGAAAACAATTCTTTATATATATAGGTTCATTTAAAAACTTTCCACTGTTACCTTTCGAATGAGATAGATTTGAGAAAAGCGAATGACACGTACAAAATTGACGGCGCTTCCGAAATCTCTCAATATCAGGTGCCACCACTCTCAAAATTCCAATGAGAAGGTCGAGTGACACCTCATTTGTGAGCCTGAAGTGCTGCACCCCAGAATATGGTCAATATCCCTGTGACCATGCTGAAGTAGGTTGACTTGATGAACTGCTTCGAAATACTGATTTAATTTAGACATAGATGTAAATTTTAATTAGATTTACTTAATCATTGGGAATATTTGCTACATAAAAATATACGTGAGGTGCAAAGGTTCTTAAATAGAATAAATATGTACATTTTCTAGTTCTACTCTGTATATTACTACCAGTATCACCATTAAAAAGACCTATAAAAGGGCTTTAGCGTAGAAAATCGCCACATTAGTACATCTAACTTTACTAGTTTCTGAAAATTTGGACATCCAAAGCAGAGATTTAAGTAAATTTAAAGGACCGTCATTTATGTAATAGATGAAGATATGTGACGTCAAGTTCTAGGGTTATAAAGTTACAAGTTTTAGTGAGCTCTGTACGGTGCTACTCACTCTAGCGGGCGGTGTGCCCGTACTAAGAATTTAGGTTAGTACCAAATAAGTTAAGTTGGTTCTAAAAATGCAAAGTTAGTTTTGATGATGTCTCACTCGGTCTCATTGTCCCAAGAAGCTCGTCTCGAAGATAACTTGGGTGGAAAGTTTTAAATGAACACCCTGTATATCATAAAGCCAAATTATTTATGGATTAAATTAAAATTTTATTATGGTATCCTTTTATACCTAAAATTTATTCCCCAACATACTTTTTTCATCAACTGAACATATCTTTAAAATAGCATTTTTGCTCATTTGTCATTTTATACCCCACTAGGACGACACCATTAAAGCAAATTCCAATCGAATTTTATCGAAATGGACAATTTATCCCAATTTAACTAGTTCCGTATAGATATTAAAACTTTTCTTATATTCCCTATCGGAAAGAATCGGAATAGAAAAGCTATTAAAAGACTGAAAGTCATAAAATTTCGAAACGGGGCATATCTTTTATTTTTTTATCTAATTTCGAAAATTCCTTTGTATTTAACAAAGAAAAAGGCATATATTGATTGATAGACGGTTGGTTTAAAAACTTTCTTTCATTGCCAGGTCAAATGTGAAAAAATTAAATTAGAATACTTTTGACCCAAATTTTTATTATTTGTTGAGAAATGCAGTGTAGTTTGGAATTTTTCACAATTTACCTCTTTATGAGATGCATCTTTTTGACATTTTATCATAATTTGCTATTTCATAACACTCCTTTTTTCTTAATTGAAAATTTGAAATGTTTTGAAAGCACTTATTTTATTAGGTTTTTTTTGTCGTTGTTACATAATTGGTAATGAAAATAAAAAACTAATTTCTAAAAGAAAAATTTACCGCATTGCTTCTTTTATGGTCAAAAAATTTGTAAATGAGTGTTATTAAATTTTTTCTCTTAAAATAAACAAAATAAGAAAAGAAAGCAAGAGACATTAAATCTTTATTTATATTTGCTTAATCTAAAGAAAGCACAAAAATTTTACACACATTTACACCGACAGTGACGTACGAATTTTTATTAGTCAGTTGTCGCTCGAGACGACACTAAAACTAAGAAAATAATTAAGTTAGTGGTAAATTACCTCTATAATACCATAAATAACATTATCAAATTAAAGAAAATTGGGTAAAGGATATCTAAGATATTAAAAAAATACAAGGTTAACACCCTGTATCTTGAAAACGACGGCCCAAATTTATAATTTATTATATATATATATATATATATATATATATATATATATATATATATATATATATATATATATATATATATATATATTATATATATATAATATTCTACGCCCTTTAAAGACAGTCAAAAGAAAACATCCTGCTTTTCTATGCTATCCACCACGACTCTCTCCCCAGACCGGTTTCGCCTGCCTTACAGGAACTCGTCAGTGAGGCTGTATCGAGTCGTGGTGAATAGTATAGAAAACAAGCGTCTACTTATTAGACAAGTTTCATTGTCTAGCGGTAGAATATTAAATCCCGCCGTTGATGCCCTACTGAAATCGCATTCAGTAAATACGAGCATCAATTGTAGCGGGGTGGCTATATATGTTATGAAGCACTGTGCTTCATAACGTATATATATATAATATATATATATATATATATATATATATATATATATATATATATATATATATATATATATATATTTATATTTTCTGAGGTAGAACCTGCCCTTAAATTTTCCTTAGAACATTTAGTAATACCCTGTTTAAAATAAATATAAAATTGGTAAGCGAGTGCCTGAGTGCAAAGCTTCGCTGCTTGGAGATAGATTGGATTTTTGTGACACTTATATAGGCTCACATTCCAAAGTAATTGTGCATTTAAATTTTAAAAAGTTAAGGAATTAATACACTTATCTTCAAAATATTCGTGTCTGTTAAATAAGACTCATAATCTTTGTCTTTTTGTTCTTAAACTTGAAGCCGTAAAAAATAGAACGTAAAAAGATCGTGATCCAGGGAAACGAGTGGCTTAAAGACGACGGCGGCAACCGGCGCTGACGACGCCGCCGCCGGCAATGGCGTCTCGCTGGCGTCTGTCGGGGGTGGCGAACAAGTGAAAGCTGCGTGGCAGCGAGCCAGAGCGGGGCCTTCTTGATTACAGAAGTGACGTGGGCTTTTGTCAGCTCTACCTATTTTAGTTACATCTATTTTACCTTTTTAAAAGTGCATGAAATGCATGGTTATATTCTACAGATTTCTACATACAGGAAGAAAATAAAACAGCATCAGATTAATTTTGTTGTAGTGATGATATTTAAAATATAAGTTAATATGTTAGACCCTAAGGAAAATCTAAAAAAAACTGAAAAACACGTGAATTTTGTTGCTTGGGGGACACTTTATAAGCTTGTTGTCAATCAAATTAAATCCAGTTTCTAGGGGCGTTGACAAAAACCCTTAAAATCTTTAAAGAAAAGAGGAATTGAGCGATACCTTGGTTTAAAAGGCAATTTATTTGATATTTAAAAAATACCATTTAGCACACTTTTGTATTTAGTATTTTAGAACAAATCAGGAAAAATAGTTAATTATTTAAGACATTAAATGTTGCAATAAAACATTATACACTAGTGGAAAAAATTAAGGGGTACAAAAATCAATTTCCTTTTCTATTTAGAGTTTGATATCTCGACGAAAAGTGTCCTAGTGAACTTTTAAAAAGTGCAAATTAAAGCTGAATGAACAAGTTATTCGATCTGTATAGTAGTTAGGTTGATTTTTTCCCAAGTTCGTAGACCAAAAAAAGAACTAAAAATAATTCGAAAAAAAATCGGTATTCATTAGGATGGGGTACACGTTGCTTGAAAAATGTTTTTGATGTGATTGATGTTGATGTGGCGAGCTAGGTGCAGGGGCTAACGTGCTAGTCTCTCACCGCTCTTGTATTTTCTTCGTATCTTGCTTTGTTTTCGAGAAAAAATTAAAGCCACTTTAAGTCATTCTATAAAGTAGCCCTAAACAGCATAAAATAAAATCTAAAATTAAAAAATAAAGAACATCGATCTTAGTAAATAGGAAAATGACAATTTTCAACAAAATATATAGAAGGAACAGTTTAAAAATGTAAATTCGGTGCTCTTTGATAAGAAAAAAAATCACAAAAAGTTTAAAGCAAATAAATCGACATGCTTGTCTTCGCGGCCGCCTTTGCTATATTTCTTTTATGATATGCCGGTTGATGCAGCTGGTTATCGCACTATGGGATAGAAATTTATTTTTTGGTCAAAATTCTGAAACTTACCAATCTAACTTAAATGAGGTGCTTTTTACTGGAAAAATATTATGAATTATTACAAATGGTTTTGGAAACCTAAAACTTATTATATGTTATTATAAATTTACACCCCACTTAACATTATTATTTTTTATTGTACAAAATAAACTAAAATGTCAGCTTGTTTGGTTAATTCGGTAGTATTCTAATCAGTAATCCGATGATTATTATCTCATATGATATACAGGGTACGACAATAGGTATGATTATTTTAAATGAAATACCCTGAATATTATATCACCACCAAAAATCTTTTAAAATGCTTTAGAAAAATACTACATTTGATGTGTCTATCTCAATTAGTTTCGGAAATATGACCATCCAAATCTGAAAAATAATTTTAAATTATTCTTAGAAGCGTAATAGAGATACATCTTCCTAATTTTTTTATTTTTTAACGTATAAAATAAATAATAAAACTGTTTTGTTGGGTAGATTCTGTAGAATCCATACCTTTCATCAGAATGCTTTTATCTTTTAGGATCTACAGTGTAGGACAAAACATATTAAATTTTAAAATGGAAAACCTTGTAAATTATAAGTACAAGAACTGATAAAGAAAAAAGTAAAACAATCTTTGACAAAAGTAGCGAGACTTCATGAGACTGCATTGGAAACACAACAATAGCTCTTATTATTTAAACTCTTTTACTTTTTTTAGTAATCAAGGGTAATAATAAAGTGAGGAGATTAAATGCTGTATATTTATGTTTACTTAAAATACATTTTCAAGTTTCTTATTACCCCAATAGAAGTCGTCATATCCTTTTATAATTTTGCGTACATGTAGTTTGGAGTATCTACTTTCAATTACACAGCATAAACCATTAAAATTTCAAAGTTGCTTTTTGGCCAAAATAATGGATTTCTATTCCACTAGTGTATTGGCGCGTGGCTGTAAAGGGTACGGCGGCCTTTTTTATGTTTTTTGTATTATTTTCAAAGGGTACCGAATTTGCGCTTTTAAAATGTTCTTACTATAGCTTTGTTGCTCACAGGTTGGTTAGGGTAGCTGCTACCCCTTAGAATGACAACGTTAAAGGCTGCATACGTCAAAAATTGCAAAATAAATATTTAAAAAAATTGGAAAAAATTAGTTTGCCCGTTTCTCTGTTAAGACCACCCCATTACACGTTGATATTGAAACTGTGCCACAATTTCTCAACCACTCTTAATCTCGCTGAAAATTGTATCGAACTGGGGAGCCAATATTTTCATGCGACGGCACCTCGAAGATATGCGGTCCATTTGTTTTAAAAATTTGACGGCATTTTATGGTTTTCGTGTAAAATACGGTGCGTTGTAAAAAATCGACAAAAAATGCACAAAATTCATCATTCGTTCTCTTTTACGTTATTAAAAAAAAACGCTGAACCACGGAATAGGCATCAATTGTCTTTAGGTTATTAAGATGGTGATTATCACTTAGAAACGGTTGGAGATACATACCAACCGAAATGTGGTATCCTTTTAAGGGCTTACGTACAATTTTTTTATATTTTTTAATATAAAAAGAAGTCATGGGGCTTAGTAAATACACAATTGGCCTAAATGGGAACACTTGGATAAATAAAATATTAATTGGATACATAGATAATCTACAATTAGATCCGCAGTGGCAAGAAGCATTTTTCGGATTTTTACGACCTCTCTCTCTTTTTTTTTTTTTGGGTTTGGTCCCTTCAGGTCCAATCCACCACTCTCCCCTTCCGGACTATGCTTTCCAGGGCTTCGTCGGCGGAAAATATGGATAATCGAGCTCGTAGCTCCCAGAAATTTCCAACAAGAAAACAAATAATTCAACAATCGATGCAATGCATAAATTGTCGGCTGTCAAACCAAGATCTGCTACTGGTGTTACGTATAACCTTCACTTTTACTACTGACAGTTCCCATGGCACGCCCATCCATTTCCCGCCATTTGAGACACACCTCGTGTTCACCACTAAACAGGATACCATCAGCTTATAGGAATCTTCGCTCACAGCGCTTAGATCCGGAAGAAAGATGCCGTCAATTTAGCGTGAATCTTTCCCTGATCCCCGAAGGTAAAAACGTTCGTACGACACCTCCAGCCGCCACTCCGGGAAGAACTTTGTAGTCCTCTACGCACGTCCGCACTGTCCGGAGGTCAAACAAAGAGTCATTTTTACGACCTCGTGCAGTAGACAAATGAATGGGTGGACGAACATGCGCACTTAAAAGCCGTGGCAAAATACAAACACCGACACCCCGTTCCCTTCGTCCGCGCTGACCGTGACGCTCATTAGCTACCGTACTTCGAACGGAAAACCAGGACGCCGTCAACAAATTCTTTCCTATAATGCGGATAGTTTGTTTGGCGCCAGATGCGTTTACCCTCAACTTGCTTGCGCACAAACCGGTTTTTTTGCCCATGAAATGTAACTTTTGTTTCTCGCAGGTTATAACATTGGAAATCCATCGAGATCAGTGTTTGGATATTACCAATTGGGAGAAAATCCGAGGTTCAAAAGCAAACTCGTTATTTGCATTTTTTGTTTCGTAAATTTGATTAAATTTTATTGACTAATCATAAATTTTGGAAAATTATCTATACAGGGTGTACAAGATACAAAAATATCCTTAAAATAAAAATGTTCATTTAAATAAATAGAACACCCTATATATTTTAACAATAATTGTTTCCTCTACATTTTACATCAGAAAAGTATAAGGCACTATACGTCAGTTATTGCTGGTTTTGGAGATATCAGCAGAAGCTGATATACCTATCAATGATAAAAATTAAAGCAAGAAAATAAAACTTTGGTTTCCATTTTTTTCTTCATTTCTGTCACTATCAGGGTGACAAATAATATAATAACATCTACCTACAGTAATATTGCTAGTCGTCCCCAAACAGTGCAATATATTTATGCAAAGACCATATTTAATATATTGCACAATAACTAGTTTTGTTTCGTAACTACCGGTTAAAACATGGATAAAAAAAAGTAGCTGCTTGAAACATGTTTGAAAATAAGAAAAAACTTTATTTCTTTCTCTATTGCTTTTGAACCCATATTTGTGTAATTGTTTTTGTAAAACAAATATTCTTTCGTATTTGAACACTGAAATAATTGTGCTTATTACCCACACACGGCACAATAAATCACTATTGCACAATAAAAATCAAACTGTTTTTGATTGACACAATATATTGTACAAGCTCTCCATATAAACCACAAACGGTCAATAATATTGTACAATATGAAATTTTGCGCAATAATATTGATCGTCTGTGGGCTGTTTATATTGCTAATGAGTATATCACCGTACTGCTGGTATCTCAGAAACCATCAATAATTGACGTATAGTGTGTGATTCCAACGGATGTTACCTTGCAGTGCAAAGGGAATAATAAGCAGTAAGGAGCCTTTCATCTCTGTAGAATGATTTCGACCACTTGTCAAGAATACTTATTTCTACAAGTAAAATCCATTGATGTTTGATCTAAAGTAGTTTTGTTAGATTTCCAACAGAAGTTAATCTTTCAAAATATCTGCGGTTTCTCATGTTTTTTTATGATCTTCGCATTTAATTTTCGTTGTTTCCCTCTTTTATATCTGTTCTTCCTTGTATAAATAGGTTTTATGTATGTATAGGCACGCCAATGATTTTCTTTCTTTTACCCTCATCGCTCTACCCCTTGCAAGAATGATTTGCAAAGACTACACATAAGCTTACGTTCCCATCTCGATGGAAGCTTTCCTTGACAAGGCATATTATCTTAATCGACCCTCTTACAATAACTTACTATGAACCATAATCTCAATTAAAGAATAAATGGGTTTGAAAATTTAAAAAATCGATTTAACCAGACCTATAAATTTAATCGATTAAACTATCCAACCTCTTTTAGGCACGATTTTGCTTGGAAAATATTAAATGTACAGGGTGGCTCGAATTCGACGCTCATCATTGGGATTTCGGAAACCGTAAGAGATACAGGATCAGTTAAATGGAGGCAAAGTTGCGCAATTTGATGCTCAATAAAATGCCGTTTTGCTTTTTAAAAAATTCCGGAGTACTTCCGAAGATATTCGAAAAAAACCGGAATTTTCAATTTTGGTTTCTATTGTTTCCTGGCTATATTTGTTAAGATAACTTAAAATGGAAAACACGTTTTCATGGCAACTTTTTCTGCTCTATAATTCAGTGTGATTAAATATTGAATCTGACGTTTCGGCTTCTGGCGACCATCATCAACTTAATTTTTTAAATACGGACCTGATATTTTTTCAATTTAATTAAATCCTTTCATCACTCTTAAAACACTATATATCGCCACTTTGATATTTGCCGACGTTTCGGACAAAAATTCCATCACCAGAATATTGCATATGTATTTAACCATAATACGGCCCTGAACTACATTTTTAGGTAAGAAGGTAAAAAAAAGAATAAACTTATTACATATTCGTAATCTTTTTATTACAACTCATTGATATCTAACAGCGGAAATTACTTTATTAACCGAAAATTTCATGAATATTAGACATAAGATACAAAAAGGTAGACAACAAATCAGCTTACATAAAAAATTGGTAATACTATCTTGATGCCCATATTAAAAATAAACATAATTTAATCACTATTATAAGTGTTCAAAGAGATAACCTTCCGCCTCGATACATTTTCTTGCTTTGCTTTGTATTATTAATACAGCTCGATTAATTGTTCTCGCAGGAATGGCAGCGACTTCCCTTATCAAATTTTGTCGTAGTACTTAAAGGTCGTGAGGTGCATTTTTAAATAAACGGTTCTTTAGATATTCCCAAAGGAAATAATCTAGGGGACTAAGATCTGGGCTCCTAGCGGGCCATCTTGCAAAACCATTTATTAGGAAATATATGGTAAAGGAATTGAGCTACTTTCCTTCCATTGTGGGCAGGAGCTCCGTCTTGCTGCCACCATATTTCTTGAAATACTGCCAAAGGTTGATTATCTAGGGCGTCTAAGACATCATTCCTAATCAAATTTAGATATCGTTCGGAAGTTAAGGTCCCTTCGTAAACGAAAGGTCCAATAATTTTGTTCCTCCACATACCAATCCATACATTAAATGAAGTTCTCCCTTGAATTCGTATCAATAAGTTGCAATAAAACATTATGAATATGTAATAAGTTTATTCTTTTTTTTTACCTTTTTACCTAAAAATGTAGTTCAGGGCCGTATTATGGTTAAATAAATATGCAATATTCTGGTGATGGAATTGTCTGTACGAAACGTCGGAAAATATCAAAGTGGCGATATATAGTGTTTTAAGAGTGATGAAAGGATTTAATTAAATTGAAAAAATATCAGGTCCGTATTTAAAAAACTTAAGTTGATGATGGTCGCCAGAAGCCGAAACGTCAGACTCAATATTTAATCACACTGAATTATAGAGCAGAAAAAGTGGCCATGAAAACGTGTTTTTCATTTTGAGTTATCTTAACAAATATAGCCAGGAAACAATAGAAACCAAAATTAAAATTCCGGTTTTTCCGAATATCTTCGGAAGTACTCGGAATTTTTTAAAACGCAAAACGGCATTTTGTTAAGCATCAAATTGCGCAACTTTGCCTCCATTTAACCGATCCTGTATCTCTTACGGTTTCCGAAATCCCAATGATGAGCGTCGAATTCGAGCCACCCTGTACAATAATTTAGCCTCTATGCCGAAGAATGTAAACTTTTTTATTTATTTTGTTATAGTGCAGAAACATCTAACTTTTAAATACACTTAGAAATAAAAACTAAAAAAGAACTATATAATTCCCATTTTGTCTCGATATCCCGTTATCTTTCCATTAAATTAGCTGAACCGAACAACTGTTAACATCGAGAATTAGGAATAGGTATTTAGTTAATTATACTCATCCCTATCGTAGTTAAACCCGGGGAATAAATCAACTTTTGGACACGGGCAACAATTAAACTGTCTTATATATCTTTACCAGAATCGGAGTAAAACTACTCTTCCAACAATTTAAAATGGAGGAGGTTTTTGGGTCTTTCTTTTGCTGTTACTTGCTAGTACAGTGACGTTCATGCAATGTGTATTACAACAATTATTATTACAAATGATACTACATGAATTTCGGACTTTCATTGTCTTTATTTTAACTATGCACACAACGTTTCGGACAGTTTTATCTCTGTCCATTTTCAAGTGTAAACTAATTAGTTTGTAAACACCAAATTTGAACGGACAGAACAACTCGCTTAATTTAGATTTGTTTTTAATTGTGCAAAAAATTAAAGGGAGCTAAATATCTAATCATTAATTGATTCAAGTTTTAATTTAAAAAAATATGTTTTAACTACGTTGAATTACGTTTTTATGGCTTCTATTACTACCTCGTTCAATAAAATGTACTTTTTAACACGCTTTTATTAGCTTGGGTTGTATCTATCTATCTATCTATCTATGTAACGGAATCTTTGAGCCTAATTTTTACCAACTCCCAGCGATTCAATTTCTTTGAAACTTTGCACACGTATCAAGGACCGATGACAATGCAATAATTTAAAAACAGTATCCCGTTATCCTGATTAGGACCGCCAGGATAAATAAATTCCTTTACAGATCCTCTGTGAAAGAGTAAGCGAGCTAGAGCTAGGCGAGTGATCTGCGCATGCGTTCTTGAGTTGGGCTTCGACGGTTCACAAGATGCAAGGTTGTACAGTCGATCATGCAGTCATTTATCTGGGCTCGCGACTGTTTGCTGCTGGACAAGCTTATGTTGCACTTAGTCGTGTGAGATCTTTAGACGGTATGCGGATTGAAGAACTGGACTACTCTAAGTTAACGGGAAAAACCCCATGCAAGAGTGAAGCTTTAAATGAAATGATGAGATTACGAAATAGTTCGTAAAACATTTCAATATCACATGACCGCAGAAAACTAATTGATATATCGAACTAAAAAATGAAAAATAAATAATAGTTTAAAAAAACTAAAAAACACGCTTTTATATGCAACCGAACTAAAAATTAGAAAATAATTTTTCATTACAAAGAGTTTGTCACTTCAGAATAAAAGCGTGGGGTGCTTAATATATTAAATGTTATAATTATTCTATTTGCAAATATCTATGAGGGAAAAGTTATGAAAAAAATAGTAAAATGCACCCCACGCTTTTTACTCTGAAGTGACAAATCTTTGTAATGAAAAATTATTTTCTAGACTTTAGTTCGGTTGCATATAAAGTGTTTTTATTTTTAAAACTATTATTTATTAAGATGTGAAAACAGTCAAATGGTTCTAAATCTGGCAGATAGGGTGGACGATGCAACACCCAATGTAAACTTATCTGTACTATTACGAATCTGAGATCTAACCATTTTTCTTTTGTTTCAGAAGATAAAATAAGAAAAAAACAAACGCTACTGTGTCCACCGCCCACAAGAAACAAAGTTATAGGTAACTGTCTAGAAATAGACCGCGATGTTTAAAATAATTTGTTGTGCAAAAATAAACAGTTGATATCTGTGTAAAATCACAAAACCTTATTGCAACAGAGAGTTTCTTAAAATCAAATAAAAACTTTCACGTTTCTTTATTTTGAACAAAAAAAAATGTACCTAGAAATACGAAACTTATTAATTTAGGTTTTATTATTCCCAGACGTTTTATACAGGGTGTCGCGAAATTTCTAAGCATTATTTTTACATTAAGTTAAACTTCTAAAGCCCAGTTGCACAAAGCAGATTCAAACTTAGTTCTACTGACCTAAGGTCAGGCCTTTGAACTTTCCGTAAAATCTCAATATTGCTCTCAGTGTCAAGGAATTGAAATTTTACGGAAAGTTCAAAGGCCTGATCTCAGTTCAGTAGAACAACTGGGCCTAAGAGTATAAGAATAAGTATATACAGGGTAATCATTTAAAAACTTACCACTCAAGTTATCTGCGAAAAGAGACAAATTTGAGAAAATCGCTCGAAACACATCAAGATATTTATTAAGGGGGAACATTTTTACAAAACATTGGGCTGTGCCCCTTCATCTCCCCTAACATCCCAAAATTTTTAAATGAGAAGGGGTGGCCAAGTGATACATCACTTACAAGCTTCTGATGAGTAATTTACAACCTTAGAATATAAAGTCAATATCTTCACCTACTACAAAATGGCGATTACCCAAATATCTGATTGGAATGGCCGTATTTCGAAACTAATAAAGTTAGATATACCTAATGTGATATTTTTCTAAAGCTCTTTTAAAAATCTTTTTTATTGGTGATATTAGTCGTAATATACAGGGTAGGATAAGAAGTGTATATTTTTTAATGAAACACCCTGTATATTATATTACCAATAAAAATATTTGAAATACCTGTAGGAAAATAGCCCATTAAGTATATCTTACTTTATTAGTTTCGAAAATATGGCCATCCGAATCAGGTATTTGGGTAATTTCTAAAGTACCGCCATTTTGTAGTAGGTGATTTTCAAATTGATCTTTTTGCAAATAACTTAAGTGGTAGGTTTTTAAATAAACACCCTGTAGATACAATTCGAAAAAAAAAATTTTTAGAATACGTTTGTATAATTTTTTAATATAGCTTTAAACCTAGAAATATGGCCCACCAATTTTGGGACACCCTATATAAATACATCTGTAGATGCAGGCTGAATCAGCCATTGTTATAAATAAATGCTATGCATAAACTTCTTTAAAAAACTTAGGGAACTTCTATTTTTATTAATATACATCTTGCACTTTAAAATCGCATCTAAAGCCGTCATTACCAAAACCACATCTAGTAACTCTTTGTCGGTAGTGAAATAATAAAAAAGTCACACGGTGCTAGGTCTGGGTATTGTCCAAAAAGTCTATCATGGGTGGACGTGGGGATATACTGATAAAGGTTTTCTTCTGTAACTCTTCTAAATTTTTAAAGCAGTTTATGTTCTGAATTAATAGGTATGATATTTATAGCCACAGATAGTTATATCTAGCTAGACTAACCAATTGTGATTGTTTTAAGGATATTTATCAACTAGACCCGCCTATGGTGTCTTTACTACCTACAATTCGTATACTTAATACGTTAACAGAGACAACAATGAGACGAGCAACTAAATGTAAATAAATTATCCGAGAGAGAGATAGCTGCTGGGTCTTCGTTGTCTGTCTTCAAGGAAGGTAAACGCAGATGGCGCGTGAGTCGACTTGATCGTTTGCCCGCCAAATTCAAATTATATAGCTGTGCTATTTTTGCCCTTAATGTTAGGTACTTGTTTTTGTTTCCTATTAATATAAAATATTGGGGTTTAGTTCAATAATTACACACACCTTATTAAAAATGTCATTTATTTGGTTTTTATAAAGATTTTTCTTACAGATAACCATGTCAATTTTACCTTAAATTATCTGTTGAAAAGCACAAATTTAATATATACACTGTGATCACTAATAAAAGTCAATATTCAAAGTCCAATTAAAGGTAAAAAACCACGAAACACACAATAAATCACAGAAAATGTAAACAAACTGTCCAAACAAATCGGCCATTGAAAAATATCAAACACAAATATCGATTAACATTTCGGCGTGCTGCCTGCGGCAACGGTTGTCAAGTTAAAAATATTCGATTCATGGTATATTTTCTTTCTCTTAATTAGATGTGAGCCAAAAAGGACATTAAAGTTTACATGCAGAAATTGTAAACAACTTGGCAACCAGGGCAAAGCGATGATTGCTCCATCTACGATAGCCTGCCATGATGAAAGACAAAGACATATTTATTGGAACTTGCGTTAAACCAGAAAGAGATAAATACAATGGACAAATTGTTAGGACCAGTTACTCGTCTCATTCTTGTCTCTGACGTTAACAAAAAAGTTTATAAAATAATGTCGCCCTGCACTGGCCCTTCACCCAAGTACCTCTCTGTTGGATTATCGGCTTTGTGACGTAATATTGTTATATATATATGATCTCGTGTTTTATGCTCATCATTTGTATACATGTTTTGTAAATAATATCTATATACATGCTTAAATTCAATAGAGTCTATTATATATAATATATTTATATAATTTGCTATACATACATATATTTTTTGTTATTGTGGATTTTTAAGATGATTTGTTTTAAAATGACGTTAAAAATTAAATGCTGTGTCGGAAATAATCGAGTTTTTAAAAATATCTCAATTTGACACTTTTCTTTTATATCATTTCTTTGTACTTCATAGACTTTAGTCCTCCAGGGGCTCAAAATGTCAATTTAAAAGTTGGATCACATTATAAGGGACAAAAGTTTAATTTAAGCCGGATTACTGTCTAATAATCCGAAAAATAGTTCGGATCACCTTCTAGTAACCGAAATATTGTTTGATTACCGTCCAGTAATCCGAATATTCGATTACCGTCAGTAATCCGAAATATTGTTCGGAGTACCGTCCAGTAATCCGAAACATTATTCGGATTACCGTCCAGTAATCCGAGTATTGTTCAACGTCCATAATCCGAAATATTGTTCGGATTATCGTCCTGTAATCCGAAATATTATTATATGTTCGAATTAAATTTTCTCAAGGGCGTTAAAACTCGTAAAGATATACCTATTTGGTTCACCTATATTTTCAAAATAAGTTGATTATTTTCCAAATCTGAGTTGAAATACTACTTGCCAATTATGGTGTTTTATCCTTAATTCAGTGGACGTTCAGAAAGAGAGGAAAGATCATACAACCCCATAAAGTGTAAAATAGATTCGAAAAAAAATCTATTAGTACAAGTACTACTTCGCCATCACTTGAAAGGGTTTGTGCTTTGACAATTAGTTCTTTAACTGACAACAAAAATGTGATAAATGTGATAAGATAAAGAATTTTTTTGGTTTACACATTAGTTAATATACTACCAATTTTGTTTTAGCTGAAATATGTTGTCAGATGCATGGCTAACCTCCTCTCTCTCATCTACGACACTGAGTAAAATAAAATAACACTTATGGTCGAAAATACAATTATTGGCAGGTTTTATTATTATTCTTTACGTAGCTAAGAAATTAACATTATTATAAGTGATATTGCATTTTTTGAAACTTTTAAGAGTTTAGAAACAAACTTATTACTTTAATTAAAAAGATTTTTAAAAAGAACTAACAACAATACCCCACTTATTAGCCTAGTTTACACCGCGAGGACCAATTAGATCCGTGAACCAAACCTAGGACTTATTTTTTGTTAGTTCACTAGTGTTTACACCAACTTAGTTTATGGATCAATTTAATTCACGTTTAATCCTAGTACCAAAATGACAGCTGAGCATATGACCAGAACCTAACCTCGTTTTTATCTTTAAAACTGTATCGCTTTTAAATTCCATATGAACAAAGACTACGCAAACAGTTTTGGTTAAATATCAACAAAATTTTAAAAATATAAACAAACAACAAAATTATTAGGTTAAGACCGAAATTCAACAGCTTTTTCATCGAAATGCGCACTGTCAAAGATCAAGGCTGTCATTTTGGTCTACTAAAAAAAGTCCGGCGTGTTTACACCAAGGAAAATCATATTTGGTCACCCCATTTGAGAAGGACTGAATTGGAGTAGCAAATTTTAATACTCAAGTGTTTACACCGTGAATAAAGTACGCCTGACGCGTCATTTAGACCTCGAACTAAAAATTTGGTTCTCCAGGTGTAAACTAGGCTATTGTGCAGTAATCTTTAAGTCCAGACCACTTTCTATTAATCCGAAATATAGTTAGGATTAAAAGGACTCAGGGGCATTTTATTAATTATTACCTAAGCTTCTTTATAATCCGGATTCTTTTTATATAGGAATACTTTGCACTTCGACAAATTTAAACTGAAACAATATGTATTGAGCACAAATGTGATGGCCCTGTGTATGTTACAACTCGCATAAACATGCATAAGTGAAGATTTTCCGACATTTTTAGATTGCTCAACAATACTAGGAGCTGTCGGATTACAGGAGGCGGCCGATTAGACAGGGTTCGGATTAGCGCGGGTTCACTGTACTATAACCAAATAAAACTCAATAAAAAGTTTGTTTCTAAACGCTCAAAGATACATATATATTATATTTCTGTTATTAAACCGAAAAAAACTGTTCAATTTTTGCTCTGGTGCCATTTTTAATAGTTAAGTTCATTAGTTAGGGGTAAATAAACGCGGTGTTCAATAGTTGGTAACACAAATATCGTGAGATTGAGCAACAATACAAAGTTTGCTGGGTGTATGATGGGTTAATGCTGAGCCAATAGCAAAGGTTGCTGGTCCATTAATAACCCATTGTAATTTTGCTGCTTTATATTTTTAGTTTGAAACATCATAATATACACTTAGAAGTTGTATAAAGATGTTTTACATGTAAATGATGGCTCTATTCCCATGAGACAAACTTTTCATGTAAATAGAGCCTAAAAAATAGCGTTTTATAGTGCTACAAACAAGCAGCGTTGCCAAATCGATATGTTTGCGATGTTGCCAACTTTCAGTAGCTAAATTTAACTAAATTAGGTGACGATGTTGCCGATAGTCTTATGGAATTTTTAAAGGCCTTCGTTTTTACTTCGACGACGACCAAAAATGTGCAGGGAAGTTAACTAATTTGTAATATAATTTGTTTTTATGGTAAGGAATTGAAATAGGGAGGTGTTGCGTCATACGATATCCCGTAATGATTATAGGTTATTTAAAGAAAATATGTTGTAAAAGAAGGTTTAAAAGTTTGCCGTTCCGTGTAAAAGTTGCTTTTTTCAAGTATATTTTTACATCCCCCATAAAAATAATTGCAAATATGATTAAATTTAAATGGCCATATCTCTTTAAATAATTAAATTATAAAGACAATAAAAAAGAAAATGTTAAGGAAGGGTGAAGCTATAACTTTGGCGTAACCGGTAAATTTTGTTGTTAATAATACGTATACAGGGTGATTAAAAGTTTTTGTAAAAAATTAAAAAATTTAAACGCCCTGTATGATGTGCTGTTGAAAGGGAGTAATCACATTTGTGATCAAATTGTGCCCTTACTAAATCCTGATATTTTCTTTACTTAATTGTAATATGAGTTAATTATTAAAAGAAATATTAGTATTTAAGAAACCTGAGGTTATACGGTAATTTTTATGAAAAGAGTATATTTTAAATTTAAAAGAAAAACTACTATAATGTTGAAAAATTGTAAAATGTTTATTTTGGTCTTTAATGGTGACGTTTCGACACACAAAACCTTCATCAGTCATTCATCGAATGAAGCAACATCTTCCTATCTTAAAAGTGTTATAAACAACGAAAGGCTTTGAGTTTAGTTAGGTAGATTGAATATAGTGTAATATATAAAGAGAAGTCAAGGGACGCCATTTTTGTTTTTTTTTAATCATTGTAAATATATTTAGCTTTAGGTGCCTAAGGGCGTGCCCTTTTGTTTTCTTTTGTTGTTTCATTTTTAATATTTTTTATAAAAATAGTTAGTGTTATAGGTATATACAGGGTGCATCATGGTAAATGGCTTTATTTCAGTCTCTACTTTTTAATTCGTAATATCCAAAAAACAAGATATTTAACACCTAATTTTAAATTTTAATTAAGTTTCACGCAACTTTATTTACTTATAATAATAAAAGAAATTTAAAATTTATTTAAGAAATTTATTTATTTATTGTGATGCATTCCATATAGTCCAGTAAAAAAGAGTTGGATAAGTGAAAATAGCGAATATTTCAAAATTTAAGTTGTTCCTGATATTTTAAAATTTAGTCCAATTGTTTTGGAATGGGGAGGGCTGTTTACATTCTTGCTTACAGTTTTTCGTCCAAATCAGCTCCGTCGGCATGATCTATTAATTAAAATAACCCCTTAAAAGAGACGAATGCCTGCAATAAAATAATTAACGGTAGTTGGGAGGGCACGGTCGTTTTGTGAAGGTATAATACGACCGTGCTCTCCCGACTACTGGTTATCGTTTTATTGCAGGCAATCGCCTTTTTAAAGGAGTTATTAAAAAACTATACTTAGTATAATATTTTTAAAAAATGTTGCACAAAAACTAAGTTGCGGATTAAATAAAGTGTTTTTTTCTGTTTTTTTAACTTATTTTGTAGCTTTTAACCGAAAAAAAAATATGGTAATAAATCTAGTCAGAAATATAAGGCAATTGTAATGTTACGGTGCTAAGATATGAACAGAGAAAAATCAAATCTCTTAGTAAATAATGAAAGTAATTGTTGTAAAACAAATACATTTTTTGGCTAAAAGTAACAAAAATATTAAAATAATAAAACAATTTATTTAATTACAACAAGAGACACCAAGATAATATACTCGTCCCAAAATTATTGAATATGTTATATTTCTTTTTCATTAGCTTCAATACAAAAATGATTAAATTTAAATAGCCATATCTTTTTAATAATTAAGTTATTAAGATAATTAAAATAATAAATATAAGAAATATAAGAATTTAACTGTGGTGATGCGATAATTTTTTCGAGGAGTATATTTTTTTTAGATAATTTAATTTGATTTAGGTATTTATAAGCATTTTAATGTTTCGACTCCATTTGTTTTTGGTTGCATGTACAACAAACAACATCCAACTTTTTTATTGGACATAAACCCCATTTCGTACTGGTCATTCACGTTTTGCCGTTATTTTTTATATAGTTTTCTTTTTTTTCATTTTTTTTTCATCCATTTTAGAATTTTAATTTTTGTTTAACTTGTGTAGGAAGAATTTAAAATATAGATGTCTATTTAAAATTATTTTAAGGTGTATTATTTTCCTTTTATACCATTTTCCCCAAATAAGATTGTAACAGAGACAACAATGAGACGAGCAACTAAATGTAAATAAATCTGAGAGAGAGATAGCTGCTGGGCCTTTATTGTCTGTCTTCAAGGAAGGCAAACGCAGATGGCGCATGAGTCGACTTTATCGTTTGCCCGCCAAATTCAAATTATATAGCTGTGCTGTTTTTGCCCTTAATGTTAGGTACTTGTTTTTGTTTACTATTAATATAAAATATTGGGGTTTAGTTCAATAAATGCACACACCATATTAAAAATGTCATTTATTTGGTTTTTATAAAGATTTTTCTTACAGATAACCATGTCAATATTACCTTAAATTATCTGTTGAAAAGCACAAATTTAATATATACACTGTAATCACTAATAAAAGTCAATATTCAAAGTCCAATTAAAGGTAAAAAACCACGAAACACACAATAAATCACAGAAAATGTAAACAAACTGTCCAAACAAATCGGCCATTGAAAAATATCAAACACAAATATCGATTAACATTTCGGCGTGACTGCCTGCGGCACACGTTGTCAAGTTAAAAATATTCGATTCATGGTATATTTTCTTTCTCTTAATTAGATGTGAGCCAAAAACGGACATTAAAGTTTACATGCAGAAATTGTAAACAACTTGGCAACCAGGGCAAAGCGATGATTGCTCCATCTACGATAGCCTGCCATGATGAAAGACAAAGACATATTTATTGGAACTTGCGTTAAACCAGAAAGAGATAAATACAATGGACAAATTGTTAGGACCAGTTACTCGTCTCATTCTTGTCTCTGATTGTAATTTAAAATATCAAAGAAATTTATAAATCGAACAATGTGGTTTATTTAAACTTTTGAAGAACCTGGGCAGCATATGAGTTCCTAACTGGTTCTTCGCCTAATATTTTAGAGGACTAATTTTTTCAGTATATATTTATATAAAACATTGTCCTTTAGCTTCTTTGACTAAGTTTTGAAGTAGCAAGCTACAATTAAACAGTTATACCGAGTTATTTTTAAGTAGATCCTTTTTTTACCACGGTATAAAAATACAAGAAAATTGTGTCGAAAAAGTGCTTTGTTTCCGAGATACAGGGTGTTAAAGTTACCTAAAAAATCTTTTTTGTCATAACTTTCCTATCACTCTAGATATTTCCACAAAATTTGGTACACGTTTTTTGACATTTACTGTAAAAAAACCAGAGTCGTTCGAACAAGATTTTGAATTTTTTTAAAGATTACAATAGTACGCCACTGCTTTCTTTTTGAATCAATATTAGAGACATTTTGCACCTCTTAAAATAACAGACGTTTTTGGCTTCCTTATGGTTATCGTTATTAAACATAACGATTACGGCAGCAGTTGTAGACAGAGATTTTGCAGCCTCTTTTAAGAAATATATCTTGCGTCTGCGCTTTCGACACATAACCTTATTTTTGCCTGTGGTTCACCCACTTTAAAGTTAACGAAAAATCAGTATTTACTTTTATTCTTCATAAGATATAAGATATAAATTGATATTTAAATATATGCAAACACTTCTGTTGATTTCGTTTCTTAAAGTAGATGCAAACAATACAGTATAAGCAAAACACAAAAAGTAAGGTTAGGTTTGGTAGTAGAATAAAAAGCAAGTATGCCAGATTGTAACATCTAAATTAATTACTGATTTAGAATATCCGTAAAAGTGCAACTCCGTTTTAATTTCTTAACACTATTTGATTTTTATTACTGCTATAGATTTTTCGCTAATTAGAGCCTAGGTATAAATGATATTTTAATTAATACGGCATTAAAATTTTAACCTTTTAAATAATTGATATTAAAATTTCTACAATCCGGCAACCACGCAGTTTAACAACGATAACGATAACGATAAGCTCTTCGGTATTCATCCGTAATTAAAGGAGTCCGGTATGGTTAATAACGATAACGAATCACGTTTGCGTTACTGCGCAGTCTCAGAATAACGTTAACCACAACGGAATTGCAAAATAAGGGGTGCAAAATGTCTCTATTATTTTTTAAATACTTATTTATTTTAGGGTTAATTTGGTCTTGAAATTTTTCCGTACGATGAACGGTTTTCGTTTAAAAAAATTAGAAGCAATTTTGAAGCATGTAAAAATGGTGTCCTATTTCTAAGTTAGGTTTTTGACTGTGTAATCGCTTTCTAAGGGCAACAACTTTTTAATTACATTAAAATTATAGTATTGTAAATTGTCTTATTTTCTAACATTTTATACAGTATTTAAAGCAAAGCAACTTAAAAATAGCCTGTATTCATAAAACAATGACAACATGGACAGCGAAGAACAAACTAAAATTAAATTTTATTATTTACCACGTTTAAGCAGTCAGCACGCTTGCTAGTGTTAACACATTGAACCTCAATTGAAAGAATCGAGTTAGCATGACGTTTATATGGAGTTGTCTTGAATGTGAAAAAAAAATAATACACCTTACAATAATTTTTTTTTTAATTTTAGTTTTTGATTAAAATAATTTAATATATTTTATAATTATTTTATGAACTACTTTTTGTATCGTATACTTAAGAGGGGAAAGTAATAGCTTTTTATTGTTTGATGTAAAAGTAATTAAAATACAAAATAAAATGTTAAAATAAAAAAAAATCTGACTCTAGAAAAAGCTTTTGTCCCAGAAAATGTGATTATTAAAAAAATATTTTAACTCGATGATTTAATTTAGCACAAAAAAGTGCTAATCACATAGAAATAATAAATTCTTTAATCAATTGTCAATTAGTAAATTTTTGTACAAGATTTGAGTTAGTGCCAGTCAACAAATAATTGTATACAGGGTCCGCATTAAAACTTGGCTAGATATCACTTCGCGCAGTGGTCCTGGTCAATTTAAAGGGTATATTTTTGGTATAGTGCATCTCAAAGTATATCGCTTTGGCTTTTGACGGCAGTACTCCAATATACCTGCCGACAGCAATAAAACTGCGGATCACTAGGTAGTAAAGGGCAGAACATCAGGGACGGACTCTAATAATATAAAGATTTATAATTTATTGTTTATTTAAGTAGGTATAATCTTAAAATTGCATTAAGAAATTAAATATATGCAAAGTTTTAATAATTATAAATAACTTTATAACTATATTATCTATACGTAATTACATTTTTATCTAAATATCTAAATCTAATTCGGTTTCACTATCAGAGTCATCGTTGAGATTAATTACAATACGATTTATGTTGTTTTGTACAGAAATGTAAGAGTCCTCAATTTTTATAATGTGCTGTACTGAATTTTTCCAGCTCTCAACTGGTATATTAGTAATTACATTTTTTATCAAATTTATAACACTGGGACTTAAAGTAGGTGTAACATTTTCTGCTCTAATCTTTGATTTTACTTGGTTCCACAAATGTTCAATGGGGTTAAACATACAGTGATACGGAGGAAGACGTAAGACAGTATGCCCAGCCTGTTCAGCCAAATTGTCACATACATATTGTTTTTTAATTGCATATGAATTTAGGACTTCCAAAAATTGCGCTTTTTGTAACTGAATTCAAAATAAATATCATTTTCTAACAAATATTCCTGGATTTCAGTTTTTGAACTGGATGAAGCTGGTGCTTTATGTAGCAGACGGCTGTGGTAGCTTGCGTTATCCATGACAATAACACTGTTGTTTGGAATGTTTTTAAAAGATAATTTTGAAACCAATTTTCAAAAAGTTCTGCGCTTGCATCCTCGTGATAATACAAGCTAGACTCCTTAATATTCTTTGCAGACAACAGCAAGCAGTTTGGGACAAATCCGTCTTCGGAACCAGCGTGTATTATGGTAATGCGTTTTCCTTTATTTGAAGGTGCTTCCGTCTAACAGTTTTGACTGGAATCCACCCATCCTTTGGATACCGTGTCGTGTGTATCGAACCATGTTTCATCAAGGTAAATTATGGATCTGTTTTCTAACCTATATCTTTTAATTTCTTGAAGGTAATTCAATCTCCAAGTGCGTAATCTGTGCGATTCCATTACTACTTGTCTTGTGTCTATTATGCGGTATTTAAATCCCCTTTTACAAACAACTCTATGGAGGGCATGGGTGGCACGGCTAATATTTATATCTCGTCTTCTTCTAGCTTCGTTTTCAGTTTATCCAAGGTAGGAACAACTCGGCTTTCATAAAGACAATATATTTTCCTTCTTATTAGAGTCTTGATCATTATTGTCTATACGGTGAGATCGAAAATCACTACGCTTTTTTCTTTTGTTCAATTCTTCACTATTAATAATATCCCTTATTGACGATATTGGAGTTTTTGTAAGTAGACAGGTTTCTTTTAAAGCTTCTTGTTTAATAAGTCCCCTACTGATTAAAGTTTCATACACATTTTTCACAACCTGTTTTGCATCTAATGACAAATGATTTCGACGCGACATAGTTATATGTATTCCCGTAAAACAACTTTTTCGAAACGCACAGTAAAAACGGGTATTTAACACTACAACTAAAATATTAGCAGAAATAGTTATATAAATGGTCAAAACTCAAGAGATATTTATACCTGGCCCACTCCTGTCATTATGAACTCATAGGTTTGCCCAATAACAATAGGTCATAAATCATTAAAGGTTTATTGGGGTATTGCCCGTCAAAAGCCAAAGCGATATACTTTGAGATACACTATACCTAAAATTTAACAGCAAACCACCAGCCGTCATTCTCTTTATTTTAACGCCGTGCTCTATTCAGTAACCAGGGCGCCCTCTCGGAATACCTGTGTTGCGTACCAAGTGCTTTTACACAGATATGCAGGACCACCTGCTAAACGTACCTTCCGAAGCACAATTCGAGAGGGTGATTTGCCATTGTCTTCTAAGGTAACGAGCGGTCTAAAAGTATTATTGTCGGTATCGAACCTGGGTCTCTTGGGTGGTAGGCTGGTAACGCTAGCCATACCTGTCCAGCAGTTATGTATAAACTAAAATTTAATAATTAATGGGCAAAATGGTCAATTACCAAATTAAATATACATTTAAATGATAAAAAAAAGTCAATTTTGCATAGTTAAGAACAGAAATAGGTTTGTTATAAGATCATCAAGTTCATCTGAGCCTGAAACCAAAAATTACCGTTACAGCTATACTGCGTTGTCTGGGTAGATTAAGTATGAATAGAATGCAAAGATACAGAGTGAATTTTAAAATTAACCAGGTTTGATATACACTTTAATATCTTTGCTACTATTGGGTATAGAAGAAAATATTATAATTATAACATTTTTTTTTTTTTTTGATAAAATGTTCTAACGTTGGTTTAAGGCTCCAAAACAGGCTTAAGATCTGCAGATAGATCACGACACTCGACTCGATCGAATCGAGCAAATCGATGCCCATCGCCTTAAACTCAGCCACGACACTCTATCGAATTTACCTTCGGCAACAGAGAAAAAAACGATTTGCAAATTTACGAACTTGCGAATTTTCGATTAACTTACTCATTTAAGACTTATTTAGCGTCAAATGTTGAGATAAGATTGAGTTGTGGCCATCCTCGAGAATTTAATAGTAAACCAGCATTTTTAAAATAAAACACTCTGTATATTACATTCCCAGTAAATAGATATTTTAAAGAGCTTTAAGAAAATACCTCATTTGATATGTCTATCTCTCATAGTTTTGGAAATATGGCTATTCAAATCTAAAAATAGTTTAGTGTCTTTATTTTTGACACTAAACTAAAGTGCTTGCTAGCTTAGAGCTGAAGATTTAATGGAAATTTTATCATAATTTTCAGATTTGGATTGCCATATTTTTGAAACAATAAAGCGGCCCCAGACGATCAATATTATTGCGCAAATTTCGCATTGTACAATATTATTGACCGTTTGTGGTTTATATTGAGAGCTGGTACAATATATTGTGTCAATCAAAAACAGTTTGATTTTTATTGTGCAATAGTGATTTATTGTGCCGTGTGTGGGTAATATTGCACAATTATTTTAGTTTTCAAATATTACAAAAACAATTACACAAATATGGGTTCAAAAGCAATAGAGATAGAAATAAAGGTTTTTTTCTTATTTTCAAACATACGTTTTAAGCAGCTGCATTTTTCTTATCGATGTTTTAACCGGTAGTTACAAAACAAAACTAGTTATTGTGCAATATATTAAATATGGTCTTTGCATAAATATATTGCACTGTTTGAGACGACTAGTACAATATTTTGCCCAACATTGATCGTCTGTGGGCCCCTTAAGAGATAAACATATCAAATGTGGTATTTTCTAAAACTCTTTAAAATGTTTATATAATGGTAATGCAATATACAGAGTGTTTCATATAAAAATGCCGGTTTAATATTAAATTCCCGAGGATGGCCACAACTCAATCTTATCTCAACTTTTAACGCTAAATAACTTTTAAGTGAGTGATTTAATCGAAAATTCGTAAAAGAACTTTTTTGTAGACCTATAAATTTTCCATTAGAGTATGCGATAAGTAGATTTTTCCATCTGTTTTGTCTGAGAAAAAAATAAAAAAGAAAAAGCCCAAAACAGAGACAACAATGAGACGAGCAACTAAATGTAAATAAATTATCCGAGAGAGAGATAGCTGCTGGGCCTTCCTTGTCTGTCTTCAAGGAAGGTAAACGCAGATGGCGCGTGAGTCGACTTTATCGTTTACCCGCCAAATGCAAATTATATAGCTGTGCTATTTTTGCCCTTAATGTTAGGTACTTGTTTTTGTTTCCTATTAATATAAAATATTGGGGTTTAGTTCAATAATTACACACACTTATTAAAAATGTCATTTATTTGGTTTTTATAAAGATTTTTCTTACAGATAACCATGTCAATATTACCTTAAATTATCTGTTGAAAAGCACAAATTTAATATATACACTGTGATCACTAATAAAAGTCAATATTCAAAGTCCAATTAAAGGTAAAAAAACACAGAAACACACAATAAATCACAGAAAATGTAAACAAACTGTCCAAACAAATCAGCCATTGAAAAATATCAAACACAAATATCGAATTACATTTCGGCGTGACTGCCTGCGGCAACGTTTGTCAAGTTAAAAATATTCGATTCATGGTATATTTTCTTTCTCTTAATTAGATATGAGCCAAAAAAGGACATTAAAGTTTACAAGCAGAAATTGTAAACAACTTGGCAACCAGGGCAAAGCGATGATTGCTCCATCTACGATAGCCTGCCATGATGAAAGACAAAGACATATTTATTGGAACTTGCGTTAAACCAGAAAGAGATAAATACAATGGACAAATTGTTAGGACCAGTTACTCGACTCATTGTTGTCTTTGCCCAAAAATCCCATGATTTTTATGGGCAAAGCAACATGATTTCGGCACGGTTTAAATCAGAAATTAAGAGCAGTTTTTCCATTGGATATTTTTTCAAGGCTCTAAACTTAAAGTTTAGGGAGCGATCGCTAAAAAAAATCGATTTGGGAAATAACGGACACCCTAATGCACATCGATCCGCTCGATTCAATCCAATCGAGTGTCGTTATCCCCCTGCTTGTATATTTTACTTTTGCTATTTAAATAGGGCAAAAATTAAAGTGGTATAAAGATTATTTTATAAATTAGGAATATTAAGATAATAATTTAGATAGGTTTTATTAAATTTTTTAATATGGTTGTGACTTAGCTAAATTAAATTTAAAACTATTATTACTGGATGTACTGATTGTAAATTGATAATAACATACTATTTATGTGACCAATCCCGTCATTCTAGGCGTCTGTAAAAAATTAGGTTGTTTAGTTAGCAAATAATTGTTATTAAAGTGCTATTTGTTACCTTTTTTTTTATAAAGCCATGCCAAAACCTGAAGGTGTTAAGGTCTGGCCGCACATAACCGCAACGAGTCCTTAGCCGTGCCTCTTCCTGATGAAATGTAGGGGGATGCGGTGCAAAAAGTTTTACATTTAATAAAATTGAAGTAAAATGAGTATGGTATACTACGCTTTAAATTCTACCTAATCTTAAAATAAACCTTCACAAATAGGGTAACACAGTTTTACCTATACTACACTTAAAGTTTGGATGAAAAGGAATAGAGATAAGTAGGAAAATCTATTTTATTTAAACAAGGAGATATATACTACGTTTATATCGAATAACGTATGTCCTAAAAGTTTTGGCACACAATATTTATCTTGGTATACGGAGAAGCTGCGCTTGAGAGTATTTGGGGCACTTACGTCTCTTTCGATATTTAAGACCATTCCTCCTCAATTCCAACGATATCGTACTCTTAGAAGATCTGTATTGCTTAGCCAGTCTCCTCGTTGACATTCCAATCTGGTTTTTGCTCTTCTCACCAATCTCTCTGACCTCTGTGCGGTAAATGCACGTGGTCTTCCACTTTTGGGAGATTCAGACATGGTATTCCCTGCTCGCACTCCGCTATTGTTCTATAAATGGTTCTGCGTGAAATGTTTTCATTCTGGAATATTCGACAGATTTCAGCTTTGGGTATCCGCCCAACTAACTTGTAGATACTTTTTCTTATTTCTAATTTATACGACATCTTAAAGCGAAAACTTCAAAATAAATAAATCTCAACTGACAGTAAATAAAATAAATAAACTTTTTGTTTTCAAAGGCAACTTGATATTATTTTGTTTTTTTAAAATTAAATACAAGGAGTTTTGTGCCAAAACTTTTAGGACATACGTTAGTTGAAGATAGCTTGAAAACAAAGCGGCTTTGAAGCAATTTTAAAGTCTATGTGTTTATTTCGGTGGCTTGAAAGTCGATTGAAATCCGAGGTCAAGCACATTTCAGGCCATCGTCATACGCATGCAGCAGTTTTGCATCCAACTTCACAGTAGACCTCAAATGAAAAGCAAACCTCACTTTTAATTCGTTCCGTTTTGTGTGCTTTTGTTGATGTGAGCGTGTTTTAAAGTCTTTTCACCTGTTTTTCTTACTCATATTTTTTATAAAAATGTCAAAATCATATATGAAATTAACACTGATGACGTTCGAAGAAGCATTCATCTGAAGTTAGGCAGTTATAAAGCCCGTTTGAATTGTTTATATCGTGTTTCTAATCCGCTTCAGTGAAGTCAACCCTACTTATTTTCAGGCTTGACTTGAACGATTCAAGTCACTTTCAAGCGCGTTTATATCGATTTTTTCAAGTCACTTTTAAAAGCCGCTTTAACTCAAGCTAGCTCCAAACTATACTAAGTGATATAGAAATCCGAACACCCAGTTTATATGGTTTTATTTTAATAAAATTTTGTATAAGTACCTAATGAAGCATAATGATTGCATTGGTTTGAAGCCCTTTTACCTTTAATAATGTGTGGATGCACCCCGATGTGTTAAGCATTCTCCAAAACGCCTAGGCATGATCAGGTGGTCAATGTCCTCCTGTGGTATTTCATTCCAGGCAACCACCAATTCCTCTCGAAGTGCTTCTAGAGGCTGAGGAGGACGTTGCAAAGTGAGCAATCTCCTACCCATCATATCCCACACGTGCTCAATTGGGGATAAGTCGGGAGATCTTGGTGGCCATGGTAACAATGTGACATCATTACGTTGAAAGAAGTCTATTGTGACTCTTGCAACATGTGGTCGGGCATTATCTTGTTAGAAAGTTGGATTTGCCAGAGTGTCAAGATAGGGTAAAAGATGGGGTTCTAGAACTTCTTGGATATAACGCTGCGCGCGCATGTTACCTCCGATGAAGATTAAAGGTGACCTGGAGCCATAAGCTATAGCACCCCAAACCATAACTCCAACAGTGTGATGAACATGTCTTTCAACAAAAAACTGTGGAGTCCTTCTTTCACCACGTCGCCTTCTAACCCTGGCTCGACCATCGTGCATGCCTAAACAAAATCGAGACTCGTCACTAAAGACAATACTGTTCCATTCATGATCCCAGAGTGACCGTTGTCTGCACCACTCAAGGCGATTACGTCGGTGTTCTCGAGTTAAAGGGAGGACCCAGTGTGGCCGGTATGAAAACAGGCGAAAACTTCTCATTGTCGGTAAACACTTCGCATGCCAATAGATCTTCCGTGTTCAGCAAACCATTCATTTGCAATGGACCTGGTAGTGGAGAAACGGTCCCTTAAGGCCAATAATCTTAGGCGGCGATCTTCACGGTCTGTTGTTCTACGGCGGCGTCCAGTGCCCCTTGCTCTTTGCGTACGGCCTTCTTGAAGCCATGCCTGACAACACCTAATCACAGTGTCTACACTTTTTGCACTCTAACTGCAATTTCCCGAAAAGAAAGTCCAGCTTCCCGAAGTCCCACTATACGGCCCCTATCAAACTCACTAAGTTGACGAAATCGTACAGGTCTTCGTACTCTAGGCTTCGTAACCAATCGTAAAGAATGTCAACAACCAAAATCCGCCAAATTTGGATCTTTACTGCGGCTGCAATATTCATTTTTAGATCGTTAGTGAATTAAAAAAACAGTATAAAAACTGGAATGTCGAACTGATAAGGCTGAAAATTTTATCAATTGTTATTTACAGTAAGATAAATAAATTCACTAAATTTCATTAAAATAAAACCATTTAAACTGGGTGTTCGGATTTCTATGTCATTTAGTATATTCGATATAAACGTAGTGATACACACATAAAACAATAGACTTGGTTGACAAAAATGCTTTTTATATTTTTGAGGCATTAAAAGTGCTTTTGAACTGTTTCGCAATAATCTGCCCCACTATCATTGTGAATTCGGGCTCGGTGCGGCATTGGTGCGCTTATGTGTGGCCTTACCTTTCCTGGCGATTATTAAACTTGTCGTTAAGTTGCCGTTGCTGTTCAAGGTGCTATTGCCGCTGCTGTTCATAAATAGAACAATTTTTATATTGAATAATGGTGTTCCTAACTTTTCATTTAAAATTTAATTGTCAATTACAAAACTATTCATACCTTTGTTGCTAGTTAGTTGTTGGAACAAAAACGTCAAGTTTATAAATCGACCTCATAGCTTGCATTAAAAAAGTTTTACAATGTTTGCCATGCGAGATGCCTCATTTTTTATTTATTGTTTGTTTGTACAATAATTTTTAAGAAATTATATAAATATGATATAAATCACGATATTGCTGTTCCACAAAAATAAAAATTTGAAAAATATATACCTGTTTTTTTCATACCCTCGTCAAAAACCTTAAATTAAAATTTTGAAGTCAATTTACAAAAAAGCTTTTCTGATTTTTTTTTAAATATTACAATTTGATTTGACACGTCAATGATATCTAATATAAATTTGAGAATTTGAGGAAATTCAGATGATGCCAAGGTTTATGTACCAAAAAAAAAACTAAATTAGCTTGTAAATGGTGGGTAGTTTAGACCCGGCACTGTGGGAAATTATTTTTTAAATCCAGTTATCTCAAAAACGGCTGCCTAAATCAACTTTGGTAATAGTTCGATATAGGGTTTTCGCTATTATAAGAGATTTTCGAAAAATTCTTTTTCAGGGCGTTTCTATAGGCGTTTTCCAAAATCCATATCTATAATTTATTATTAATAAAAACATATTTACGGGACGGTGGAATGAACAGGGGTGCTGGGTGGGGACAAAACAGTATAAATCCAACGTTAAACACAAGAAAACATCAATACACTGCACTCGGGGCACATGAAAAATGTAAATGAATTTTGAAAAGTATTAAATTTTTCGAAAAACTATCCCACACATATGAGATATCTCGTCCGCCATTAATTAAAGAAGGAAAATTTATTTTGGTCAGCTGATAACATGAAGTTCATCATTATGAAAATGACAGTCTAGATAGAAGCAGCGTTGCCAAACTTCTCATGAAGAATTGACACCAAGCCTATTTGGGGGATTATCCACCATTTCCATGAGAAACAAAGGTATTTTTTGTAGAAATGCCTGCTTCTTTATGTTTAGGTATTTTCCTTTTTTCTCTACAAATTATAATAGGAAGAAGGAATAACTTAATTTTTCATATGAATTTTGTCCTGTATCTTCCTTTTTTTTAAAGTTCATTGTTCACTCTTGCAAACTCTTCTTTTTATGCAGTGACAGCCATGGCGGGATTGTTGTACTATTATTTATTTTTAATTTTTTTAAACAATTTTTTGGACATTTTTGTAAACAGAAAGTGCGGTGAGTACTGTGAAATACTGTTTTTGGGCGTTTAATGTAGGATTTCTACTGTTTCGTCCCCACCCAGCACTCCTGTTCACTCCACCGTCCCGTAATATGTTTTTATTAATATTAAATTATAGAAATGGATTTTGGAAAACGCGCACACAGATTTGTGTCATAATCGACCCATAGAAACACCCTGAAAAAGAATTTTTCAAAAATCTCTTATAATAGCGAAAACCGCTATATCGAACTATTACCTCAACTTTTACCACGTATTTCCTTTTAGGTAAAATATGTTAAAAAATAGGAATTTTTATTTAAAAGTTAAATACAGAGTGACTTACAAATAGTGTTGTTTTAAATAAGGGCAAGTTCAGTTTCAAATAAGAGAAAATTTTAATTTTCTAGTAGAAGAAGAATTTCGGACTCTATTGTCTTTATTAATTTATTCACACAACGTTTCGGGCAGTACTATCTCTGTCCGTTTTCTAGTGTAAACTAAACCTAATTCCTAAAGCTACTGAGTTTATATACACAGGGGAAGATCATTCACTCGTGATGGAGTTGGGTTCGGTCAAACGTGGGGTTGCTCACCTAAGGCGCCGGCATTAGTACGCTTTAATAGTGGTTTCCAAATGTTTGGTATGTCCACACTTGGACTGCTAAAAACTTCATTATTGTTTTCAATAAAGACGGCTTCCTTAAATTTGCGCTTTCTCCAACGTGGTTCCCTGTGAACAACCCGTGCTTCTGACCACTTGATAATGTGTTGTTGAGACCAACCATGGTCAGCGATCCCTGATTTCCATGTTTCTCCCCTCTGTGTGGGTTGTTTATGCTCCCCCAGTCTTACGTAAGCCGTCTTTATTGAAAGGAGATATATACTACGTTTATATCGAATAACGTATGTCCTAAAAGTTTTGGCACACAATATTTATCTTGGTATACGAAGAAGCTGCGCTTAAGAGTATTTGGGGCACTTACGTCTCTTTCGATATTTAAGACCATTCCTCCTCAATTCCAACGATATCGTACTCTTAGAAGATCTGTATTGCCTAGCCAGTCTCCTCGTTGACATTCCAATCTGGTTTTTGCTCTTCTCACCAATCTCTCTGACCTCTGTGCGGTAAATCCACGGGGTCTTCCACTTTTGGGAGATTCAGACATGGTATTCTCTGCTCGCACTGCGCTATTGTTCTATAAATGGTTCTGCGTGAAATGTTTTCATTCTGGAATATTCGACAGATTTCAGCTTTGGGTATCCGCCCAACTAACTTGTAGATACTTTTTCTTATTTCTAATTTATACGACATCTTAAAGGGAAAACTTCAAAATAAATAAATCTCAACTGACAGTAAATAAAGTAAATAAACTTTTTGTTTTCAAAGGCAACTTGATATTATTTTGTTTTTTTAAATTAAATACAATGAGTTTTGTGCCAAAACTTTTAGGACATACGTTGTTGAAGATAGCTTGAAAACAAAGCGGCTTTGAAGCAATTTTAAAGTCTATGTGTTTATTTCGGTGGCTTAAAAGTCGATTGAAATCCGAGGTCAAGCACATTTCAGGCCATCGTAATACGCATGCGGCAGTTTTGCATCCTTCACAGTAGACATCATATGAAAAACAAACCTCACTTTTTAATTCGTTCCGTTTTTGTGTGCTTTTGTTGGTCTGAGCGTGTTTTAAAGTTTTTTCACCTGTTTTCTAACTCATATTTTTCATAAAAATGTCAAAATCATATATGAAATTAACACTGATGACATTCGAGGAAGCATTCATCTGATGTAAGGCAGTCTAATCGGCTTCAGTGAAGTCAACCCTACTTATTTTCAGGCTTGACTTGAAAGATTCAAGTCACTTTCAAGCGCGTTTATATCGATTTTTTCAAGCCACTTTTAAAAGCCGCTTTAACTCAAGCTAGTTCCAAACTATACTAAGTGATATAGAAATCCGAACAAATAATATGTTTTAGCAAACCACTATTAAAGCGTATTAATGCCGGCGCCTTAGGTGAGCAACCCACGCTTGACCGAACCCAACTTCATTACGGGTGAATGATCTTCCCCAGCAGTGTATATAAACTCAGTAGCTTTAGGAATTATGTTTAGTTTACACTTGAGAACGGACAGAGATAAGTACTGCCCGAAGCGTTGTGTAAATAAATTAATAAAGACAATGGAAGTCCGAAATTCTTCTTTTACTACTAAATTGTCTTCCACATTCAGACAGAATTTTAATTTTCTATTTCCGAAAAAGCTCGGTGGCTGAATATTGTGAAAAAGCCTTATTGCTGTAATGCCTGGGCCAATAATGAAATGGAGTACAATAGAGGACAAAGAGAACACTTTTAGGTCGGAAGCGCACTGAAGTGGCAAGCAAGTGACGTGGCGGTAGTTTGGCGAGCTAGTGTGGAAAGTCTTCAACAATTAAACATTTTTGGGACTAATGCTACCCAATTTACTCCACACCAAGAAGTCAACTCAGTGTGTGAGATGCCTTCAGACAAAATGGTACCAAGCTACTGGCTAAACAAAGGTTTTCAAACTTTAATACCACACAGAAAGGACTGGGTGACAGGGCCTCCCATTAAAGCCGATCTAATCTGGTATACAGACGGCTCCAAAACAGACCAAGGAGTTGGAGCAGGTATATATGGGGACAAACCAAGGACGAAAATAAACTTGGGTCTTGGACAACACCCTACTGTGTTCCAGGCCGAAATTCTAGCCATAGAACAATGTGCTAGGGAAATCATCAGAAGGAGCTATGAGGATAAAACCATAGTAATCTATTCGGACAGCCAGGCAGCCATCAGGGCACTCAGTTCATGCAAAATCAGCTCCAAGCTGGTGCGAGACTGCGTAATTGCCCTGGAAGAGGTGGGTGCGTCCAACAAGCTAACCATTGCCTGGGTACCAGGACACGAAGGCCACGAAGGCAATGAAGAAGCTGATAAATTGGCAATGGAGGGGACTGGCAGGACAATGGTAGGTCCTGAGCCCTACTGTGGTATTCCATCATGCCAGGTAAGGTCATCCATTAGATCATGGATTATGAGGGAATCACAAGACTGGTGGAGGAGAACACCAGGACAGCGTCAGGCGAAAGTGTTCATCAAGGCTTACTCGCCAGAATTTACAAAAGACCTTCTGAATTATAACCGGAAGGCAGTAAGAATAATAGTGGGTCAACTGACAGGTCATTGCAGACTGAATAAACACCTGGAAACTATGGGCCTGGCAGAAGAAAACCTATGTAGGTTCTGCCAGGAGGAGGAAGAAACCGCAGAACACGTATGGTGCTACTGCGAAGCCCTTTGTCGTCTGCGGTTTGCAAGGCTGGGTGAAGAAAACCTAAAGCGGCAAGATATACCAAGGGGCCAGTTTCAAGCTTGTGGAGTCTAATTAAACAGACCGGCTTGGATAGCGTGCTCTAACCTATGGACGGAGGACACACAATAAACCTGAGCAGGTTGCAGTGTTAGAGGATATGCAATCCACCTCCTAATCTAATCTTACTCCACACACTTCCCAAACCATAGATAACCCACATTTAGATCCGCAGTGGCAAGAGGCATTTTTCGGATTTTTACGACCTTGCGCAGTAAACAAATCGAGGGTGGACGGACATGCGCACTGGGAGAATACAACACCGTCACTCCGTGCCCTCCGTCCGCGTTCTGATCGTGACGCTCATTAGCTACCGTACTCCGAATGAGAAACCCAGGGAAGGCGACGTAAATTCTTTCCGATAATGCGGATAGTCTGTTTGGCGCCAGGCGCGTTCATCCTCGATTTGCTTGCGCACAACCCGTTTTTTCGCCAATGAAATTTAACTTTTGTTTCGCGCAGGTAATAACATTGGTAATCCATCGAGATCAGTGTCCCAAACACAAGTTCACAGCCATTTTTTTTTTAATGCCCGCTTTTGTATTTATTTCCACAGGTTTTATAGATTCTACCTGACACTGACGCACCACCTGGCCGCCATATTACTTGCTTACCATTTCAGTGCGCGCCTTGCGATCGGGAGGTTCCTTTTGACGAGTCTACTACCCAGCCTGTCAATGTCGAGTGTTTCGGGTGTCGGACTAGGCGAACGCGTCTTTTTTTCTGGTTTGGTCACCTCAAAAAATGCATAACTATTTCTTTTTGTTTGGTACCCCAAAGGTAGGAATGAAATTCTTAAGTGGATTTATAAAGTGTGTATTAGTCTTGGGTTTAATTAATAAATTAAAAAAAAAAAGATTAAACTAACCAGAACTAACCGTGAAACCCATCTATACTCTGTAATAATAACAGAACCACATACAAAATAACTATATTTTTTCTGTGACAGAACTATTGTGAAGCAATAAGACTGACACCGATTTAAGACTCTTTACACATGGGTTTTATTCAAATTCGTATTTGGCTAAAGCGCATTACAGCGCTCGTGTAAACTGAGAATGAATATTTCTGTCTATATTATTATCTCTCTCTCTATTTTTTTCTTGGTTTTGGTCCCTTCAGGTCCAATCCACCACTCTCACCCTTCCGGACTATGTTTTCCAGGGCTTCGTCGGCCGAAAATCTGGATAATCGAGCTCGTAGCTCCCAGAAATTCCAAAAAGAAAACAAAAATAATTGTACAATCGATGCAA
This sequence comes from Listronotus bonariensis, assembly GCA_014170235.1. Classification (NCBI taxonomy): domain Eukaryota; kingdom Metazoa; phylum Arthropoda; class Insecta; order Coleoptera; family Curculionidae; genus Listronotus; species Listronotus bonariensis. Next base: position 68,409 of record JACEGR010005409.1, read on the forward strand.
TGCATAAATTGTCGGTTGTCAAACCAAAACCTGCTACTGGTGTTACGTATAACCTTCACTTTCACTACTGACAGTTCCCATAGCACGCCCATCTAATTCCCGCCATTTGAGAAATACCTCGTGTTCACCACCAAACAGGATACCATCAGCTTATAGGAATCTTCGCTCACAGCGCTTAGATCCAGAAGAAAGATGCCGTCAATTTAGCGTGAATCTTTCCTTGATCCCCGAAGGTAAAAACGTTCATACGGCACCTCTAGCCGCCCCCTACGGGAAGAACTTTGTCGTCTATATTATTAAATTATATACACATCTTTATGGTACCAAACAAGAAGAAATAATTATCCATTTTGCTCCAGGTAACCAAACCAAAATAAAAGGGTCAAAAGAGGTAAAATTTTATTGGGTGCCCTAACAAGATATTCCCAAAAACGAAAACACCTTAAGTCCAAGAGCCCGTGAGCGGCAGACCTTCGTCATTTTGTAAAAGCTGAAAGTTTGTCAGCACATGCTGCCAACATTGGTAGAAGCGATGGTAGACTATGAAGTTTGACTCATAGTGGCTTTGGCAGGTACCAGGTACCAAAGGTTAATAAACTTAAACTTAGGTTTCGTCATTTTGTAGAAGCTAAATTTTACATTATGTTACTTGCGGACCCATTAGATGATGTTTCCTTAGTCACCAGACAGTTTTGACACTTCCAATCCATTGACAGACACATATTTTTAGGGTGGTCCAATAGTCCGATAAAGACCAATATTTCTGTTATTTGACAAGCTATAACATAAAGTGTTATATGAGATTTGTAGGGTTTTCGAATGAGAATGTTCTACAAATATTTTGATGTATACAGAGTGTCCAAAAAAAAGTTATTGCCTTAAGGTTAATTTAAAAAAATGTTTTTGGAACACTCTGTATACATTAAAATATTTAAAGGACATGCCTATTTAAAAACCTACAACTCTTATATAAGACTTTTTGTCATATCTTGTTAAATAACAAAAATATTGTACATGGTCGGACCATTGAGTCACTCCAAAATGTTTGTCTGCAAAGGGGTTGGAACTGTCAAAACTCTCTGCCGATTGGGAAAATATCTTCTAATGGTTACCCAAGTAACATATATAAAATTCAGCTTGTACAAAATAACGAAGTTTTTGTTTCATTTAATTAACCTTTGGTACCTGGTACCTGCCAAAGCCACTATGAGTCAAACTTCACAATCTACCATTACTTCTGCCTATATTGGGAGCATGCATTGACAAAGTTTCAGCTTTTACAAAATGACGAAGGTCTGCCGCCCACGGGCTCTTTCTCTATTAGAAACACCTTGCATACACAAATAAACTTTACTCATAGACCATCGTCTAATTTTCCCATCCACCAACAATGCGGTATTGAAAATGAAATAAGTAAAAATATTCGAAAAGTTTTTAATTAACTTGTTTTTGACGCCCCAGTCTGAGACTTTCCCGACTTAAATTGTTTAAAGAAAACTTCTTGAAAAGTCGAGCTGTCGTCATAAATTGCATCTACATAAGGAGCGGAAAATTCTGTTCGGAAGTCTTTCAGCGAAATTAAACTTAATAGGCGGATTATTAAGTTTGCTTATTTTTACATGTTTGCAAATTAAGACTAGAGTTAAGCCTGAGCAGTGGCGTAGCATATGTAGATATAGGCGTGGGCAACATCGTATCTGCGTGGCCCGTATGAAAAAAAGTTGATAACCAAAAAAATCCTCACCTTTAAATACACAGAAAGTTACAACATAAATCTTTTCAATTACGCTTATTACTGTTGTTATCTTGCAGAAAATTATAAGATGACAGTATAGAATGGCTTTAAGCTCTACAAATTTACTCTTTTCAACTGCGAGGCCCCTTAACCGAGAGGCTCTTTTGGCGGGGGCCATAGGCGACCGCCGCCCACACCGCCTAAGCTTAGCTACGCCAGCCACCAGAGGCTATTTAAAGAAACACAACTTCACAACTTTGTGTTAATAACTTTAAAATAACAGTTAATAAAAAAAAACTTAGGTACGCCACTGAATTCTACGCGAAAATACCTAAAACTACTGTATAAACATATTTTTTTATCTCAAAATTCAGCGAGTTACAAGTGCCTGGCCAAATTGACAAAATTTTAAAAACAAAGAAAACACTCTGTACCTATCTCCAAAACGAATCAAGTTAACCATAATTTACTTTCACTACTAAATTTGTTTCCTAAATCCAAACCAAGGATTGTGCATTCAGATCTGTCCCATATAACATTTTTTGCCGGCGTTGTACATTTTAATTTACTGGCATTGCCAACACTCTTTAATGGCAAGGCATTGGCAAAAGGTATCAAAAAGACGCGAAAGTGGGCAATTGGCCGTTATTAGGCCACGTGTTGCAGATAAAGTGATGGCATCCGTCATTAATAAGTTATTGGCAAAAAAATGCGTTTAAGATGATGGCATCCATCATTAATAAGTTATTGGGATCGGTAAACAATAGCTTTGTTCGTAGAACAAAATTTCCAACCAATTTCCAATTTTCTAATGCGCATGCTTGGTTGGAAATAATTTTCTGATTAGTTTGAAATTTTTATCTCTGCGAACGGTATGATGTAAAATGCCAACTGGAACCCCTAACCCAACTTTTGTGTTTGTGTTTACATTTTACAACGGCCTAGTTTGAACAAAATTTTGTTAAAACACTTTTCAAAACGTTTTTAAACCAACCAAAAATTAAAATGTAATTTCTGAACACACACTAAACTCTAAAAACTAGCTAAACTGTTTGTAAACAACTACCTGCAACTACGAATCAATAAAATAAATGACAAAACACAGACGTAATGGTCATTGCGCATGTCTCAAACTAAAAATTTCTCCAAAATCAGCGAATTATTCTGACGGTTGGAAACTAGTTCACAACGAAAAATTGGACGTCTGCGAACAGAGGATTTTTGATCAGCAGTTTGGGATTTCTTCTCTACGAACACTTTTAACTAAATGCGCATGCGTCTGACGGTTTCTGATAGTTTCTGACTGCTCTACGAACAAAGCTAATATATTTGAACAAGAAAATTTTATATACCAGCAGTACAACTGCCAAGTCCATACAGCAAGGAGAGTTTCCGGACTGTCTACTGGAAAATAACATTTCATTGTTACCTTGGCCCTCAAGAAGCCCTGATATCAATCCAATCGAAAACGTTCGGGGATATATCGTAAAGGAAATTAACAAGAACAATGATTTCCATCCACAAAACAGATATGATTTGTGAAATAAAATTAAAGAAACCTGGAATAATTAATAATTACAATGTTCACCATGCACAAATGCTGATTGCAGACGTTAAAACTTAATAGTGGAAAAAAATTGTGCCGCTTTGAAATATTAAGCCAGTGTTTTTCTTTAATATTTGAATAAAATAACTATATATTTATTTTGGAGTCATGTATTTTATTGAATAATAATTAAGGTGAGAAAAAGGTAAAAGCCAAGTTTACCAAAATATTAAAAATTGACATAAAATGTTAACCTAAGTGTACGAAATTTTATTTTCATCACTGTACAGGGTGTCCCATTTTGGTTGTCCCTTACGGGAAACTTGGAAACCATAAGAGATATTAAAAATCTGATACCCCATCCTCGAGCTCTTTTGGAGAAAACAATTATGGTGAAAACAGATCATCGCTATCGCGAAGCGTTTCAGAGATACAGGGTGATTCTCGATTTTTTCACTTTTGAAAAGGCCCTGTAGCTTTGTTGTTATTACAGATACGAGAAAACTAATTGCACATTATAAAGACACTTTTTTCCGTAGAATCCAGTGGCGTAGACAAAAATGTTTTTGAGCTGTCATTTTTGACATATGACCCAAACATGTTTTTTTATTAGGGACACCCTATAAATGATTAGGTAATTAAATTGCTTGTTTTTTTTGATTAAAATAATATATCATAGTAGGTGGTTTAATAAATTTTTTACGTCAAATATTGGAAAAATTATTATTTTAACGACCCATTTTTTTATTTTAAAATTTAAAAATTTCCTACCACTTTATTTATAAATATATAAGTATGAAATTTTGGTAAATAATATATATGATGTAAAAGATTATTAATACGCATAATAAAATGATACACGGTGTCTCAAAAAATTAAAATATTTTTTTATTTTACAATTTAAAAATTTCCTACAATTTTATTTATGAATATATAAGGATGAAATTATGGTGAATAATATATATGATAAGGAAGAATATTATTATATATATATATATATATATATATATATATATATATATATATATATATATATATATATATATATATATATATATAAATGATACAGTGTGTCCCAAAAATTAAAAATAATTATTTTTATGTTTAAATTTAAAAATTCAAAGCGTCCTTATTTATGAATTTGAAGCAAAAAAATTGGTACTGTATTAGTATGATAATGATTTTTGTTTTTTTTGGACTTAAATTTTTTTTTGTTTTTTTTTGCTCTGTTGGTAAAAGTTAACATGGAGAATTCATAAAAATAAAAAAAATAAAAAAATCAAATATTAAAAAACTTGATAAAGTTTAATTAATATAACTTGTTTATTATTGTTGTTGTAAACTAATTTTGTGTTTTTTTTTCTACGGAAATGTCTCCTGAGCTAAGGGATGACAGATTCCTTTTAAAACAAAAATATAAAACAATTTAAAAAACAGATAGAAGCCGCAATGCGTCTTTAAAATCATAATTTTTCCAATATTTGACGTAAAAAAATTATTAAACCACCTACTATGACGTATTATTTTAACCAGAAAAAAACAAGCAATTTAATTACCTAATCATTTATAGGGTGTCCCTAATAAAAAAAAACATGTTTGGGTCATATGTCAAAAATGACAGCTCAAAAATTTTTTGGCTACGCCACTGGATTCTACGGAAAAAAGTGTCTGTATAATGTGCAATTAGTTTTCTCGTATCTGTAATAACAACAAAGCTACAGGACCTTTTCAAAAAGTGAAAAAATCGAGAATCACCCTGTATCTCTGAAACGCTTCGCGATAGCGACGATCTGTTTTTACCATAAATGTTTTCTCCAAAAAGAGCTCGAGGATGGGGTATCGGATTTTACGAGGATTTTTAATATCTCTTATGGTTTCCAAGTTTCCCATAAGGGACAACCAAAATGGGACACCCTGTACATAGTGA
>JACEGR010005410.1:0-73614 GCA_014170235.1 Listronotus bonariensis
ATGTTTATAAAGTAAACTACCCTGTAGTTTAATTAACTAGTTACCTCCTAACATTTTTCACTATTTTTCAGAAATACCCTGCATAAGACGTTTTTATTTAAAATTGAGAGAATTTAATTCTTTATAAAAAATTTTCTTTTTAAATTAAGGAACCTTTAGTACTTGTTCGTTTTTAATAATTTACTTTAAACCTTTTTTTTTAGTCTTGTAAATAAAAATTTAAAATCTAATATGCTACAAAAAAGTGACTATGTTCATTTTTCTGGCATATTTTTTCCTAAAAAAGTATAAGCTGTTGAGAACAAAAATTTGCGTACTGTATTTTTATGCTATGTTTAAATAAGCTTATTTTCTTATTTTAATTAGAGGCTTCAAAAATAGTAGTTTGGCACCATATTTCCCTAGCACAAAACACTTATAAAGAATTTAGCTAAATGATTTAAAATGTGTAGCTCAATTAAAATTCTTTATGCCAAAAATACATGTTTAAAAAAAAACAAAAGCTAGAAAAAAGGTTTAGTAGACTAGAACTAATTTTTAAGAAAAAAAACGTGAAAACTAATAAAAAAGTCATAATTTAAAAAGAAATTAAAAAGGCAGAACGAATATCCAATATTTAAAGCAAATGGGGCAAAAGAATAATAACAAATCGATCGCGTATTTATTCTCCGAGAAATCGACTAAAATAAAAACAAGGTAAAAAAACAATTTTGCAAGATAAAATACTTTACCAAATATAAATATTATTAAAGAAGATAGGCACTGCAAAAAATTACCTCTTATCATGAAAAAAGCTCAAATATAAAAAAAACTTTTTAAAAACAGTTAAACAATGCTAAGTAAGTATATTTAAAGTCAGAGCCCTACGCACTAGCGGGCATGCCCCCTTCCACAGGTGGGTTGTTCTGTGGAAGTTGCGGTTTTCTGAAGCATTACTTTTTTGTAAATAGAGCATTATTCGTCTCTTTGTAATACAGGGTGGCTTATCATATTCGACATATCGGGATTTAAAAAACAAAGAATTGGGAAACATGTAGGGGCCGAATAGGGCCACAGTATAAAAAGTTTAGCCTATACAGGGTGTCTAAAAACATGTGACGTATCAAAGTTATATTTTTTAAATGAAACACCCCATTTTTAATAACGGTTTTGGTGTTTACATAAAAAAAACTAAAGTTTGTTGATAGTATAAAGTGTTTTAATTTTATTCGTTTGATATTCAAGTCTTCTTAAAAATGCAGAAGTGCAATTAAATTAATTTTACTTTAACACCAATACCACACTACTAAAAAAGTATTTAAAAAATGGTATATTTAGGTACCCTGTACAGCATTTAAAAGGGTATATTATTTGTCACCCTCATAAGATATAGGGTGTTCCATTTAAAAATGTAACTTCGATACGTCACAGTTTTTGAAACCCTTATATGTTTCCCAAATTACTTTTTTTAAATCCCTATGGCTATCCAGCTACAGACCGTGTTAAAATATGGTAGGCCACCCTGTATGTGTCATTTTGCATTTATATCTGTCATTTCTTGTCTAAAATTTGGTTTATGTTGTCTTACTAAAATTCTCAAATTTTCATAAAAAATTACCAAACAATGCAAAAGTTAGGAGGGAGGTCCTGACTTTAGACAAGCACTGCATAGATAAACTTAATAATAAAACTTCTAAATACATTTCTTTTTACATGATGAAAAACAAAACTTTATTCTTACCACTAGGAGTTTTTACAAGAAGTTTGCACAATAAACTTACCTGAAAAGAAAAAGGTATTTGTTAATAAATTATTTGTTTAATTAATATTGTTTAATATATATGGTTTTTAAAAACATAGAATGTATTAACTAGTATCTTGGTAACTACCTATGACCCGTAAAAAAACGTTTCTATTAATTTATTGTTAAACATTAAAAACTTTTAGAAGCTACGTGGAGCATAGTTATTACAAAAAAGAAGTTAAATATTAATTATACTTTTATTATTCGTAAAAAATGGGTTTAAAGATGATTTTTAAATTTTTTTATTAAAATTTTTAAAAAATATTACAATTTTTTGGTATATTACTTATTGTTTAAAAATATACACACTGTGCCCGGATGGGGTTAACAAAAAGACAAATTAACCAAAAATTTATTTTTGAGAAGAAAAGGCCATTCTTCATTAAAATTTTTGCTTGTAAATAAAAGGATTTCCGCAAGATGATACTTCTCAAAAAAACAATTTTTGGGTTCTTGCGAACCTTCTAGGAGTACCTATACAAAATTAACATTTTCTCTTTGTAAATTCTATTTTTTGAACAAGCAAAAATTTTTGAAGTATAGGTTTTTTCAAAAAATTAAATTTTTGGTCCCTTCATTCTTTTGTTAACTTTATCCGTGGATAGTCAGTTTATATTACTTAACTTACATTACATACGCCACAGTTAAACATATTTAGTTTCTGTGTAAACATGGTTTTTATTTAGACGTTAAATATTGTATTAGGATTAAAGGCTTTAATAAGCCCAAGTTTTAAAAAATAGTGGTTTAACCCATTTTATACTTTAGACCTTGAAATAGGGCTGGGGTAACCCATGCCCTGAAGTCGCTCGGCTTATGGTGCGCCCTGTCTTTTTACGTCTGGGTGATATCAGCCAGACGAGACCTACAGATTAACGTAGGTTCCAAACCACTTAAGACCTCGTCCCCACCCAGGGGGAACTAACGAACCTACCAACTGAGTGGGGTCCGCATGTCTACGGTTAGCTAGATTTAATGCTTTACTACCCACAAGTAATGCTTTGAAGAATAATTATGGGAATCTAACAAGATGTGCAAAAATAAATTTTATTTTTCTGTAAAAAATTATTGGGCAAATTACAAAACAACCAACAAAAAGAAATTAAATACGTTCTTTGCTGTTTAAACTTTAAAATACCAGTCATGTTTTATGGGGTCTTATGCAACCCCTGTTGTTGTTTAAGTATGAAAAATGTTTATGTTGCCGTCAAAAAGTTAACGTTTATTCTCGAGAATTGGATCGCCATCATAGGTACTAACTCTGCACAGGTTTTACGCTGCTCTGTAGAAAGGTTTGAATGTGATTTAACTTTACGTCAAAACTCATTCACAAACGTTTCCGCAGAGGATACTCTGCGCAGAGTACCGATGGTGGTAACCCAATTTTTAAGTGAATAAACGTTGAGTGACCACAACTGAGCTACCACTTTGGTAATATTTTTTTATTACAACCGATCAAGAGGAGTCGGACGCTGCATCATATAACTGCACACTATATTAAACATAGTAACACCTAGAAACATAGGCGTAACTAGCCATCGACCCCGGGGTAGGCCTAGGGGGGCGGATAAAACATCTGAATGACGGAATCTGTATGTTTCTTTTTCTACGGTCCAAGAAATTTTGAAGACCAAAAAAACAAAAAAATCTTCCTCAAGTACAAAAAGTACCTATTGCAGGCCTAAAGTGTATCCGTCAAACCCCTTTTTTATCCCAGAAAATAAAAAGGACCTCACCTCAAACAATTATTGATTTAGTACTATCCAGTTTGTCCACGGATGGACTTTTCAAAAAAGACCAAAAATTTAAATTTTCAAGAAAGTCGAGTATGGCAACTGCTTTTGCTTCTTAAAAAACCCGATTCACGTTGAGAAATTTGTTATGTTGTGTACAGGGGCTGCAAAAAGTACAAAAATGTAAAAATTGGACCATGAGAAAATTGCCTTCATTTTTAATAACTCTGCAAAATGTCAAATAAAAAAGATTTTAAAATTGAATAAGGACCTAGCTAAATTTCACGTGAAATAATACAATTTTTTTCGGATCATATTTTTTTATTTACGTTTTACACCTTTTATGCCTAATTTACCTGGATTTAATAAACGATTTATTTAATGTCAAAGTTTTTTAAATATATTTAAATACAAAAATAAAAAATTAAGAAAAAGGATGTAAAACATAAATAAATAAAAAATAATACTAAAAAAATGTTTATATCATGTGGAATTTCAAATATGGGTTTCTTATGCAATTGTGAAAACCATTTTTTCTAAATTTTGTTAAATTATTAAAAATTAAGGCAATTTTCTCTTGGTCCATTTTCACATTTTGGACTTTTTGCAAATCCTGTACAAAACAAAACAAGTTTCTCAAAGTAAATTTGGTTTTTATGAAGCAATAGCAGTTGCCATACATGACTTTCTTAAAAATTAAATTATTGGTCCATTTGTCCTATTGTAAATGTCATCCGTGGACATACTGTAGTAACAAAGGTACAATAGCATGTAACTTACACGCCTGTACCTATAAATTTTCTAATATGGTACATTTTGGGGGTAGCTGTCCGCCTCTGGGGGGACCGGCCCCCAGGCCCCCCGTAGTTACGCCGCTACCTAGAAATTAAAAAATATATGGATTATAAACCGAAAAATCTCTATTTAAAAAACTATCCCTCTTAGTGAAATACTTTATTTAACTAATATTTTATATATTTTAGGACCTTATTTAATTTAGTATGTCACAAAAGTTTATTTTTGTATGTATCGGCAGGTACTAATTTTCAAGTATGATATTAATTTTTATTAAAATTGTTTTTCTTTATGCCATTTAAAATTAACTTGTTAATATTTTTTTGTTTGAATAAAAAAAATTATGTTTCCAAGTTATTAAACTTAATGCACAATATTTTTTATTTAAAACCTGCAAGCCTTCCAAAAGTTTTAAAAGTTAAAAATACAACATTCAGCTTTTACCTCTTTTAAACGTTTCACTTACTCAGGAATAAAGAAAGAAATATTATTTTTAAAAAACAAATTAGCTTTACGGTATAACTGTGATTAAAAATTTAATATCTGTGGTTTTATTATTTACTGTTCTTTCAAAGGATACAAAAAGCAGATATGAAAATAGCAAAAACTTTTTAAAAATTACTTTATAAAATACTTTTTAATTTACACAACGGTTCGCTAAAACGTCTGTACAAAATATTACCACACATTTCTTGGGCCTAAATAAAACGATCCAATTCAATTTACCTTAGTCGAAAAATTGATTGTTTGCTAGATACAGGATGTTAAAGTTTATATTTTATTTTGGTTTTTTTACTATTTTTAATATTAAAAATGTTCGTACAAAATTTAGGTTTAGAAGTTTTTTTAAGGTAAGAAATCAAAAACCGCTTGTGTTTTTGGTGTAAAATATAGGAGGTGCCATCTGGAGTCCTTTGTTAATGTTTAAAATGTCATAACTTTTTTTGGTAAAAACTGCTCTGGAAAAAAAAGTGTTTCTATATTTTTGCACAAAAAGGTATACTTGGTAAATATGGTTACGCCCAATCCGTTTTGGAAATATTAAGCATTTTATTTCATACCATATTTTTCATTGCATTTCTTTACGCTTTATGTAGGCCACCTGGCAATTTTCAAAACATGTGTAAAAAATGCTACCACAAACTTTGGTCAAAATTCAACGATCTGCAATTTACCTTAGTAAAAAGTTAAATATTAAAAAAAATAGGGTTTTAAATTTTATATATATATATATATATATATATATATATATATATATATATATATATATATATCTTTAAATTTAACACTGTGTATTTTGCAAATTATCCACTTTTCAAATAAGGTAAATTACGTTAGATCCTCGTATTTTGGCACAAAGGGATTTGTCATAGCAATTTGTACATACCTTTTGAGAAAAATCCGAGTGGACTAAATATAGCGCGAAGACAGACAAAAGAAATTTTTATGTAAAATTAAACGTTTAACCCGGAAAATCTTAAAACGGTTTATCGTAGCAATATTGGTAGAATATGAATTTTCACTAAGGGTGTAATATACAGAGGCACAAAAAGTAATGGTATTTTGAACATAAGCAAAGGACAGCAGATGGTTTCCTCTACTTTACAACAAAAACAATAGCAGATTTTGATGTCTTATTCTGAAAAACTCTTTAATTCCCAGTTTTCTAGACAAGTTTTTAATAACAAAAAAAAAAATAAAAAAAACTAAAATAAAAACTTTAAGACCCTGTATCTCGTAAACGATCAACTCTTCGACTAAGGTAAATAGGATAAGATCGTTGTATTTTGACCTACGTATTTTGACAGTACTCAAGTCAATAAAAATAAAACCTGTTAACCCATTTTATTACATGGCCTGGGTACTGCAAATTTTTTGATATAGAATATGTAAATTGGTAATCATTGTATCACAGTTTGTTAGAAGGCAAATTAATTTTTTGACAAATATACGGTTTGTTTCATTTATTAAAAACCAACATTGGTCAATATTTCAAAAACAATAATATTTGGACAAAATACGGCTACGCCACTGCATTCTACATAAAAAGTTATAAAATAATCCGTTTTTACCTTTTTGATAAATATCACTTAACTGAGATACAAAGAGGACCTGAAAATGAAAGATTTTTAAAATCACCCTGTAGCTCAGAAACAAAGAGGGTTATGACGGTTTGGCTTAGAGCATCTTTTGTTTTTGATTAGATTTGGTTAGATATTAACTAACTAACCAAAATAGGCTACCCTGTACAGTAATTCTTCTTTAAAGAATTAATTATTCTATGCTTAATAAATAGCTACATACTACAATTTTTTACACTTTAGCTTTCTCAATCATCTAAAGCCGCGTCTCAAAAAAAAACAAAAATGCATTACTGGTAATCGATATAACTAATTACATCATCGCATCAGTAATATTTTAAATTGTAGTTAAAGGAGATTTATACTCTATCCAAATTTAAATAAAAATTAAAATAAACGCCCAGGCAATAAAACTGAAATGCAAATTTAAATTTGTGTGAACTTTTGATATAGCAAAATGAAATCCATTTAGATATCTGGTTTTTATTTTGTTATCGCGTAAAATTAAAAAAATAATAAAAGGTCAAATGTTTTATTAATTTATTTTAAAATTTAAATTAAACTGTAAAATTCATTAAAAAAACCTATATCAACCTATACATGGGCGCCGGCAGGAGTGACATTCAAGGGGGTAGGGAAAGTGTAAAAAATTAACAATGTCAAGAAGCAAGGAAAAAAAAGTTTTAGGAGCAAAAACCTTTAAAAAGATTTTTTCTTTACATTTCCTTTTGTATCCTTATATCGCGCTGTGCGTAATCAAAGGCCGTGGGGGAGCAAATTCATTTGAATGGCAAAGAAAACCTAATTTTTACCCTACATAATGTAAAATGCCCATGAACCTATATATATAAGTCCGTTGGTTTTTCGGTCTGCCTTTTTAAAATATCAGAGAAAAATGATACTTTTTTACATAAAAGGGTTTAGTGTTTTTAACTTAACTTGTTTATTTTTTACTTAAAAGAAAAAAATATAAGCATCAAAAATTTTACTAAAAAATCTATTTATTAAATATATAATATGACATTTTGGAAAAATGTTGAGGTAGCGGTCAGCTACACGTTCAGCCACATTAGTGGATTCACAATAGATTCATGGACAAAGCATAAAAAGGAGACGGTCCAATGCTTGTAGAACATAAACAGGTATAGATTGGGCAAAAAATGCCGTCATGTAAATAAGTTAACGTATCACTCCCGCTTTGTAGTTACTTTCCTTACCTATGAAACTTTTGATTTGTTAGTAAAATTCCTGATGCTTATATTTTTTGTAAGTAAAAACAAAAAAATTAAAGTTAAAAACACGAAACCGTTTTATGTAAAAAAGTGTCCTTTTCCCTGATATTTAAAAGGGCAGACCGAAAAACCAACCGACTGGATATGAGTTCATGGGCGCTGGGAGGAAGATGGACTTGCACCCCCTGGCTTTTGGGTAGTGTCTGAAAATGTATTTAATACTACATTTTGTAGGGTAAAAATTAAGTTTTCTATGCCTTTTAAAAGATTTTGCACCCAAGGAAAAATCTTGCCTTAATATTGAGGTGTTTTTTCAAAAGAAAATATATTTAATTTTTATTTTAGTTTGAATATTTTGGTTTAATCTTTTAATTTATATTGAAATGCACAGAGTCTGAATCTTATACTGGCACAAAACGGCATATAAAAGACAAATAGAACTAGTGATTCAGTTTAAAGTAAAGAATTTGTGCATTTCAATAGGAATAAAGTAATCCTACAAAAATAAAAAAATAAGATAAATATTATATTCAGGGTTTCCCAACTCTGTTTAAACACGGAATAACTTCGACCCTGTACAAGATATAAAAATAAACTTAATTTAAAAAAATGTATATTTGGATACACTCTTTTTATTAACAATACCAGTTATTATACAAGGTGACTTATAAGAGAATTGTTATTGTCAAGTTGTGTTTTTTAATGAATGGACCCATTATGGTTCATACAAGTTTAAACTCTCTATTAAATTCTACATCAAAAATGTAAAACACACTATATGTCAATTATTGCTTATATTTGAGATATTAACAGTAATGCGGGTATCCTTATGAAAGATTAAAAGTAGTAAAGGATAATAATATTTTGGTTTTTAATTATTTTTAAATAATTCTGTCACTGTCAGAGTAAGAAATATTATAATAACATGTAATTAATGACCTTTCATTGTTGAAACCATCCAAGGTAAGTTAGCTATTTAGTTCATCTTAGATACATATTTACCTTCTTAACCTAAAAACCAGACATAATTGACGTATAGCCGTTTTTAGCGAAAATAAGTAAATATATGTCCAAAATAAATTAAATTGCTGACTGACCTATTAGTAGTTTTTACAATAAATGGTTGTTAATTACATGTTATTATATTATTGTATTAATCTGCATACTGCTGATATCTTAAAAACCAGCAATTATTGACGTATAGTGTTTTATACATTTTTGCTGTAAAATTAAATGCAAAATCATAACTTAATAAAAATATAACAGGTTGTTTTTTATTAAAAAAACAAACTGAATATTAAAATTTTGTTTTTAAGACACCTTGTACATTTACTGGTACTGTCAATAAAAAAATGTATCAAAAAAAATATTTTTAGTTTATTTTTGTATTGTATACAGGAAAAAAGTTATTTCGTGTATAAATAGAGTTAAGACACCCTTTATATTCCCTTTAAATAAGACACTATTTTATTATTATTTTTTAGGCATGTTTTTAAATACACGTTTTTAAGATTTTCAAAAAACATTTTTTAAATATTTTGGTAAAAGTAAAAGCTAGAGAAAAAATACAATCCCAATGGTATATTTGAAAAATGTTTTTTGATTTAAATATGTGGGTTATTCTTTTTAAAGTAAAAAAATACATACCGCAACAATGTTTTTAAATTTAATTAAACAAAGACGAAAAACAATCACTTGTATCACAATAGAACCTAACCCTTCAAATAACTAAAATTCATTTTAGCGAAGAACTAACCACACAAGTTAACAATAAAGACTCAAGGCCACTATTTCACAGAAGAAAGGAAATAGACCTATTAAAATATTAAATTTTTATTCTTAATTGCTACCAACCAAGCGAAATACTAAAACAACATGGATTTCCGACAACTTTACATAGATTTCATGGTAATACCCAGAGTGTAGGCGACAGTTTCAGTTAGGCAGACTATTGAAAAAAGGTGTAAAAATATGAATACCGTAAAATAAGTGCACTAACCAGTTTACAAAAGACCAATATAAGGTGCGTCCAATCCTAAAATATTTTTATTCTAGCTTTCCCGACTTGGACATTTTTATTACATTGAATTTTTTTTGGTTTACATACAGTGTGTCTACGTAGGTTGGGGTCATATTAAAAACATTTTCATTATTAATGTTACAAAAAAGTAACTTTTTATTAAAAATTCTGCATAGTCAAAAACCTAAAACGCAATCATTAAATATTTAATTGTATCAGTCAACTAAAAGGTTTGGCTTAAAATATAATTTTTGCCTAAAAGTAAATTAGCTGTATTTTTGCTTCTATCAAAAATTGTTGGATGTTTAGAATTAAACATTATTAGCAAATAGGCAATTTTGTTTATTAAATATTTTTAAAAATATATTTTTCTGTCATAGTTGTAAAAATTTAGGGTTAAATATTACTGCAACACATTTATTTATTGTAAATTTTATAAGACAATGTTTTAACGTAAAAAAGTAATTTTTCATCATTAAGGCCAAAAAAATAGATAAGGAAAGTTCTTTCTTGTAAATGAACAAAGTTGCTTGTTTGATACTAATTTTTAGTCATAATTTTTTTCTTTATAACAAACAGAGTTAGGTAGTATTCGAATACTCGCTATTCTAAATCGTATTCAGAATACAATGGGCTAGTATTCGACCACATCTGTGTGTTTGGTATTTTTTGGTCAGTATTCAGGATTTTTTAAGAATAACGTTTTGAATGATTCAGTACTTAAATTCTTTTTTATAGGTATTTGTAATCATATTTGAATATCAAATTTCAGTATTCGACCCAACCTTAAGAAGCAAATATACAGGTACTGTACTTTTAAGCCAAAATAACTTTTTAGCCAAACCTCGTAGCTGACAGGTACAATTTGATATATGATAGTTGAACCATGTGGAACTCTTTATGACAAATAACTTTTTTCCAGTTTCCCATATAACGCCAACTTAAGTAGACACACTGTATATGCATGGTAGACTTGTATGTTAATATTGAAATAGGAATGTGTTGCATGTATAAGTTCTAGCAAAATATTATATTATTTAGTGCGCACTAGAAATAATTTGTCTTTTTAAACCAAAATAACACTGTTATTGTTTATATATAAAAACTTTTATAATGTTTTCTTTGATAATAAACAAGTTTTTAAAAACCATCTCTGGACTTGTCAATGTTAAAATTTATTTATATTTGGAAAACAAGATAAAAACATTTTTTTCAATCTGCCTCAATAAAAGGAGACCCTTTTATTTCGATTCACCAGCTTATTTAATTATTCTTAAAAAATATATATTTTTTAAAAGCAAATAGCCAATTACCCTATTAATTTTTACGATGTTTTTAATAGTGTTTTTTTATAATTATGCAAAAAGAAAGAAGATCTATAAAGAAATTTCATTTTTGCGCAGATTTGGAAAAACATATTTAAGTTTCTTAGGAGAAGCAATAAATTTCTTTTTAACTGGTGCCAATATTAATAAATCGGGTCAAAACAAAAAAAAAATGAATTTTTGTTCTCATGCTGAAATCCGATTTTTGACATTTAAACACATTGTAATTTTTATTTTTAGTTCTTAAAGTTTCATTTTGTCTGAATCACGTTCATAAATATATTTATAATAAGAAAGCTCATACAAACATAAAAGAAACACCATTTAAAAAATATGGTACACGATTGCTTTTTCAAAAAATGAAAATAATTCTTTAAATTCTTAATATTTATTTTGCCACAAATTTAATTTCTAGGCTTTTCTTTTCCTCGATTCACCATTTTGCGCAAAAAGAAACTAAAAATAGGGGACCAGCATACTTGTTCAAAATAATTTCGTTTTACTACAAATGCCTAAAAACGGTTTTTATTTTTCTTTTCGCGAAAATGCGACGCATTTGAAAAAAAAGTTAAAGGTCAAATTTTTGGAAAATAAATGAAGATTAAAAGAAAATTATTTTTATTTTAAAAAAGCCAGTGCCGTACTATTTTTTTAAATCTTCAGTATACATCCTGATATGACGCCGCTGGTAGAAATAGTTGAACATATTTTTCATTAAAAAAGCCTATTGATGCTTAGTAGGTGCATGTCAAAATTTATAAAACAGTTTTAAAGTTATGATAAAAAATCTTTTTTTTCTTAACACTATAACTTAAAAGTTAAAAGGTTTAGGACATATGTTCAAAAACTTTTCTTTTGAAATAAGCTAAGGAATTTTGTCCTGTTTGTTTAGCTATCAATTAAATCACACCCTGTAGAACAGTAATTTATTTTTGCCAAAAAACGTGAACAATTGCTCTAAATCTAATGTCTATATTTTAGACTTATATAATATATATATATATATATATATATATATATATATATATATATATATATATATATATATATATATATATATATATATATATATATATATATATATATATATATATATATATATATATATATATATATATATATCTATATATATATATATATATATATATATATTCCTCAGTTTTGGCGTAGGAAAAACCTAAATTTAATATGTAGAAGTTATACTCAGAAAACGTGTTGACCAGTGCAATTAACCAAGTAACCTAAAACCACTGTGAGACATTTTACAATAAAAATTGGGAAGTTAGTACTTATTTGACATTGGATATGTATTTGTGTCCACCGAAATTAAGGCCAAGGCTTTAGAGGCAGAAGAAAGATACATACATTTTGACTTAGTTGCACAACGAAAACATTCGATCATATATCAGTATTAGATTTGAAAGCATTAAAAAATAAATATTAAATACCTATAGGACCAATTTGAAGCTGAACAAATTATACCAAACAAATCTCAAAAGAAAATGGTTTTAACCATTGTATTTATTGTCTGCGTAACTTTGGTAGCACATTTTTTACATACTATATTAAACGCCCAGAATTTTAAGGGCTTTTACACCAAATGATAACCTTATTCACTAAAAAAATGTATTGACGATAAAAATTGTTTTTATAGCAAGATTAGAAACTAAAATAATTAAAAAATAGCGTTAAGGGGTCTCAGCAACCGGAGAAATATTTTTAAAAAATGATGTAAATTGATACAGAACACCTCTGATCTTTTTATGAAAAAAATTTACAAACATAGGATTGGACTTGCTTTAATCCTATGATACAGGCCGTTAAATTTTTCAAGAAAAGTTCGTTTCTTTTGAATATCTTAGGAACCCTCTAACCGATTTCAAATATTTTTTACACTTATTTATTGTAATAGGCGCTTGTAAAGGTTTGCCTAAGTTAGGATTATTGGGTCCTGTGGCGTCTTAGTGGGCAGCACATCCAATATTATTGTGAAATAAGTATGCCACTGACTTGTTATAAAGTTTTATTACTTTTTTTCTGATTAAGCAATTTACAAATAAACTTATTAGTTTCATGTATTTTCTTTGTATCTACAGTTGTTTTTGAGTAAAAAATATTAAAGCTACTTTATTTTTTCCTAAAAGTACCCATAGACAACATGATCTAAAAAGCAAACATAAAAATTAAACAATTATTTGCATTCAAATAAATAAGCAGTCATGTATTTTATTGAGTACTGTCATGTTTTTGAAATGTTTTTAGTCTTTAATTTTGGATTTTATTTATGCTTTTGGGGCTACCGTTTGGAATGACTTATGGTGGCCATAAGCCATAAGAAAATATTACATTAAGTCCGTCTAATTTAATTGGATTTTAAAAATATGACCATACGAATGAAGTATTTTGGTAATTTCTAAAGTACCGCCATTTTGTAACAGGTAAGGGAATTCACTTTATAGTCTAAGAGTCCTCATTAGAAGCTTTAAAATGATGTGCTACAAGACTCCCCTTTCTATTTTTTCAAGATGACTTCTAGCAGCCATCCTGAAAATTTGCAATTCACTTCATGCATTAATTACGTATCTTAAAGTTTTTGTTTTTATTTGTTTAAAAATTAACAAATTTTAATGATGTTGTTACCCCCAACAATTTTTTTGTATTTTTTAAGAGAAACTAATAAAAATTTTACAGTAATATTACAGCATAATTTCACATTTTTGTCATTATCAGGACCTCAAAATCACTTCCGGTTTAACCGGAAGTACCATCAATTTTCTTATTTTAAACACAAGTATCTACTTTTTATCTAAGTACTTACTTTATACAGAAAATAAATGTAAAAGATAAATTAGGCTCTTGTATTTAAAATAAGAAAATTAATGGTACTTCCGGTTAAACCGGAAATGATTTTAGGGTTGTGATAACGTTAAAAATTGTCAATTTGTGTAATAATAATACTGTAAAATATTCATTACCCTTTCTTAAAAACAAAAAAATGGGGGGTAACAACATCTTGTGTCATCCGGTGTTTAGTGAACTAGTTACCATTATGCAGCAAATGTAACTTTATCTTGTTATGTATTTAATTTGTTGTGTTTACCTTTACGTAAAAGTTATATTTAACTTATTTGTAATGTTTACAGTTTTAGAAAAGTTAAGCTTGATATACTGCAATTATTATCATACTTTGTATAGTCTTGTTTCCATTACAAAAAATAAATGGCTTACATCTTAGTAATAATTTGGCTTTTAATTTTAGGATAATGTTTTTGCCTAAATAATAATCTAATAAAATGAAAATAAATATAGCTTCATATATTCAATAATTCCTTCTTCGTTTTAAAGGAATCCGAGTTTATTGGACCATATTTCTGATTAAGAATAAGACTGGCACAACCAAGATAAAATATTAGGAAAAATAAACAATTGATTTGCCCAAACACGCAAGCAATAGAGATTTCACATTTGACATCATGATCATTTAGCCTAAACTAAAATATTAGTGTGACGATATGCAATGCTAAGAAATACAGCTTAATTTACTTTTGAAGTTGTGCCAGTATTCTTTTTAACCAGCGATATGTTGCCAGAAACTTCCAACCCTCTAAGTAAAAATAATTAATATGTGTTAAAATTTGTTTACAAATTAAAACAAAATTTTGTATTTATTAAAAGATAAAAATTCTTTTATTTAAAAGTACAAAAATATATTGCAAAAAAGTTTTGTTGACAATTTTAACAATAATTTAATTTTTGTCTAGTTTAGCAAACATTTTTATGTTTTTTTATCTATGAATAAAAATAAATAAAATGGAAGCCAAAAAATTATTACTAAACAAAAATAATTTTTTAAGCGTTAGTTAAAAGTATCATAAATGCTTCTAGTGTAATTTCAACAAGGTGATACAAGGTGCTTCATTAGTGCGTCGGGCTTCTACAGCGCCTTAAGTATGAAAGTTAGAGATTTTGTTTAAAGTGGTTTATGAGTAAGAGATAAAAGTCTATTTTTGGAAAATATTTTGTTTATATACAGGGTACTCAAATTTGCCCTACTAGAATTTAATCAATTTTTATAAATGGAACACACAGTAACCTTGTCATCGACTTTGGGAAATTTTTTCCTTTATCAATGTTTTTTCATATTTTTTAATTATTTAATAAGTCTAATATTGTACACATGTATAGATAAACATAAAGGACTCCCAAATATGTAAAAATATTTGGGGTGCTCCATTTAAAAAATTGATCAAATTCTAGTAGGGCAAATTTGAGTACCCTCATATGTTCCAAAAATAGACTTTTATCTCTTATTCATAAAACACTTCAAACGAAATCTCTAACTTTTATAGTTTAGACGATATAGAAGCCCGACGCACTAATGAAGCACCCTGTATATAAAAGGTGATCCATATTGCAGACAAAAATACCTCGAAATAAATATTAAAGTAACTAGGTTAAAAAAAATCAATAAGATATCCTAAAATTTATGATAAGCATTGTTATTCCTTCTTATTTTACTTCGTTAATGTATATCTATAAACGGATTTGTACTTATTGACTATACATACTCATTATGGCAAATTTACCGAATTTAAAAAAAAGTATAAAGTATTGTTCAACAAAAAAATCTTTTTAATGTACTAAAATTATAAAAATATTCCTAATGTAAATTTCGTATTGTGCTACTCGTAAGACCTAGTTTTTATTTTTTTTTTTTTAAATGTGTAATGTTTGGCAATTTGTCGAATATCTTCAGAGCAATATCAACATTTCAAAAAACTGTTTTTTTATCATTCTATTAAAATATTTGCTAACGGCTAAGTCGATTAGTACCTATCATTTTGCTAAAGCGTTGTAGGTAAAATGTTTAGTAATTGTTTAAAGTGTTTTTTATCGTAAATAAGTTAGCATTTAATAAATAATTTAAAGCCCAAATATTTTTTAGCAATTGATTTTTTTAATTCCATTTTTACTTCTTTTATTGGCTAGCTAAATAAACAGTTTTTGTTTAAATATCTCGTGACTACTTGGTAGCAAATTATAAATTTACATTTCCCTTCATTTATTTTGTTTTCGTAAAAAATAAATAATATTATCGCTTAAGATGTTAAAATAAACTTTATAAAAATAAAGTAAAAACCAGTTATAAAGAAGCCACAAGCGTCATACAAATAAAGACGGTAATCAACTATTCCTTTCTAAACGCGTCGTTTAAATAGTGTGCGAACAACAAAAAGCGGAATAATTTAAATATGAGACAGAACTAATGACCGCGTGGCTTCTTCACTACTGATATTTACTTTACCATATTTAATTTTTTTTCTTAGTTTTGTAAATAAATATGGCAATTAAAATCAATTAAATTTTTAATGTATCGATAGGAGTAGGCTTACTAATCACAGCAATGTACCTATCTAATTAAAATTCAAAAATTAAATGATTATGTTTTTATAATTTTTTAAATAAATTCATTAACACTAGTATGTTTTTAAAGCTTTAAAGCATATTTTTCTTGCTGATATGGTATAAAAGATATTTTATTTATTTATTTTTTATACCTTTAGAGATAATAAAAATCCAAATGTCTATTTAAAACCTATGTAATTAACTGGACCAACTTATATTTTAATTTATAATTTACAATAATATAAAAAAATTTATGAAGACTATAAATTTAAAAATTAACACTCGGTACATAACACCTTAACAAAATCCTGTCTGCAAAACAACGCCATCTAATTAAATATAAATATTCTTTACACCATGAAAAAACTTGTTTATGTACTTTACATCTTCAAGCACAAAAAGGATTTTTAACTACCAATAAACATTTAAATAACAAAAACTTTATGTACTTAAAGGGTTAACATAAGTAAAAAACAGTTTTTAAGCAAAATTTTTGTATAAAATTTAACACCTTCAAAAAGTCGTATACAAGCAAACCCATATTAAGAATTCGCCTTGAATAACTTTAACATTTTTAAGGCATTTTAAAACAAAACATTAAAAAAACATTGACAATCGTGTTTTCAAGTTTAGGAGTTAAACAATATTTAAAAAAAAACTCTTTATGTTTTACTATTTAAAATAAATTTTAACGAATTTGAAAAAAATACCACATGTGATATATCCAATTTTTATTACTTTCAGAAATATGGCTACCCTCAGACGTCTGCTGGTACTTTTTTGTAATTAAACACCTTGGATAACATAGGTACTACCATTTAAAATATATTTTTATCAGTTTTAGGCAAATATGGTCATTTAAATCTAAAAACTATTTTAAATTTTTCATTATATCTACAGATCTAAACTAAAGGCGCTAAGCTTAGTGTCATAAAATATATGTTTTAAAATTGGCTGGTTAATTTAGACATTTTTTTAATAAGTATTAAAAGAAATAGATATATGGAATGTAGTTCTTTATTAAACGTCCTTTAAAATTTGGTTTTAATGGTGAGATAATTGACTGTATAATTTATTAAATGTTGCTTAAATAATATTTAATCTTCCGAAGTGGCAAGATTTTCTTTAAAAGATCTTTGAAATGTTAATTAAATTTACAGGGTATTTAATTTAAACAAACTTGAAAACACGTTTGTCAATTGCTTTTTATATACCTTAATTTTATAAAGAATTAAACACTCTTACTTAATTTAAACACTTTTGTGCTTTAAGGAATAACAAAGTAACCAATGGCCAGAGATGAATTTAGGGGGTGGCCCGAGGGGAAATAATCAGTCCCGGAGAAAAAAAATTGCTCTGGAGAAAATTACCTACTTACATAAAATTTGGTGGTCAAATCATAGGTATAAATGTAGGTAATCTCAGAGTAATTGATTGTTCGGTTTTTAAACGTGAGGAGTTTTTTTGGCGGTAATAATTTTGTATTGGTAACAGGAAACTCCCCGCCCTCCGGAAATATTGAACTCCTTCCCGACAAAAAAAAGTCTGAATTCAACTCTGCCGATGGCGGACATTTAATTTCAATGACCCTGTATATCTCTTATAGTACTGAATATGTACCATATAATTTCAAGTTAGGTCATAGTATTATGCGACAATTTTAATAAATGACCTAACAATGTACTCGTTTATAAATTATTTGCAATATTACTCTGTAATTTAAACACCTTAAACCACAAAGTAGTAATATTACTTTCAATAATGACCTAGACCTTGCTGGTATAATAAGATTGGATGTCAATTATAACTAGTTAAATATTAATGCATAAACAAAGGATCTACCAATTAAAATTTAAATAATAAACGATGCAAAAATAGCATTGCAATAAGATATGGGGATTTTATACTGTCATCCGAAATACACGTATAACTAAAATGCATTCTAGATGTATGGTCTTTTATTTTGCTTACTGTCAAAAAATAAGGTAATACTTTACACATTTTCATCTCTGGGTAAAACGGCTATAGTTTTTTAAATATGTCGAAATCATATTGTTATTATTTTGGCTTGTGGAAATCGTTCGGATCTTATCGGATTTTATATTTTTCGTTATACTTTAATTATTTTCCTCAAAATAAAAAAATCGTCACGCTTAAACTGTCAAAATGATTTTTTGTATCCCCATTTTTTCTTTGTGTCTCTCTTAAATTGTCAGATTAGTGGAATATACACTGTTTAGCATTCACCTTATCTTAATCTGACGCTCTCGACAATTTCTGATAAATATATTTTTGTTGTTTCCTTAACCGGGTATTAGGTATCCTTCGGTATATTAATCTGCCGCACTGTAGTAAATCCCGAAATCCCCTCTTGGGCTCCCCTACCACAATCTCGCAAGGGCAGATCTACTTTATGTGTCAAGTACATTTATGAACATTTACTATTTTGTTAAAAGAGGTTAAACAGGATGTTCAGTAACCTAAAAACCCTAAGGGGATTCTAGGGTAAAAGATTTTTTTATATAAACGTATATCCTTAACATATAACTAAACTATACTTTATCTAAAACTAAATCCGTTGCACGTAACGAACCTGCAAATTTACTCTATTGCCCAACTTGTCATAAGAATCTGAGTTTTGTTGACAAGAACAAAGCATTTTTCGGTTAAAGAATTTGTTGATTTTAGCTATTGTCATAATTTTCATTACAAAAATGAATAACACAAAAAAAGAAAGAATTATTTTATTTTTAAAAATCAAGGTATTACAATTTCAATATACAAACGCTATAAAAAAAAACAACTTTAATATTTCAACTAAAAGAATTAATTGAAACTAACTTCTCTTACTTCAGCTACAGGTAACAAAAGTCCATTATTTTCGCGTTCTTGCTCAAAATAGCCTGTTAAAGAAGCAACTACTGTTTACCTTCTTCGGCATTTTTATCTATGTTTGTTCCTAAAAGAACAGATTCTGGAAACTGCTAATAACCACAAATACGTTGAAAAAACCGGAAAACAAGCTAAAGAATTAAGAAACTACTGAATTTAAGAGACACCCTGTATACCGGGTTATTTTCAAGTTGGTACTTTTTGCAAACACTGTATAAAATGCAAGAAAATAAGAACATTCTTTATATAAAATGCTTTCTTTCCGATATACAGGATGTTAAAATTTTAAGAAAAGAAAATGCCCTTTTTATCATATTTTTCCTACCAGTCCAGATATTTCTACAAAATTTGGTACCCTTTTTTTGACCATTACATTACGTTGTTTGCTGTAAAAGTTAAAAAAAAACAGTGGCGTCCGAACACGATTTGTATTGAATTAAAAAAAATAGTACGCCACTGTTTTCTCATCAAATCAATATTATTTTTAAAATACTTATTTACTTTGAAGGTAATTTGGTCGTTGTCATTAAAAAGTTGTAGCTCTTACGAAGCCCGTTACACAGTTAAAAACCTAACTCCGTTGCAAGGAAACGTATCAGGAGTCCAAATGAACTCCAAAGTAAATTATTATTTCAAAAATTATATTGATTAGAAGAAAAAGCAGTGGCGTACTATTTTTTCTTTAAAAAACTCAAAACAAATCTTGTTTTACTGCCAATGGTATTTTGGTAATGTCTTGGTAAAAAGAAGTGTACCAAATTTTGTGGAAATATCGGGAGTGATAGAAAAGTTATGATAAAAAGGCAATTTTTTCCTTAACTTTAACGCCTATTTCAGGAAGAAGTCATTTTCGAACATAATCTTATTTGAAATATTATTTAATTTTTGGCATTTTCTACAGTATTAAAAAAATTCAACTTAAAAATAACCACAGACGTATATATATACCTTTTTATGGGGATAGTTAAAAAAATAAATTGGTATCAAAAATTTCGAGGGCCAAACAAAAAAAAAAAACAAGAAAAGGGCCCCCTTCCATAAACCATTCCCTTTTTCCTTTTTTTCAAAAAACATACATTTTACCACAACACCATGTTCTCTTCCCTTCTTTCCGCGTTTAGTAAGAAGGGGGTCCCATAACCGTACACAGTAAAAACATAAGAAAAAAAAGGGGTTTCTACCTTCTTTTTACGGGGGTCAGGGGTTTAAACTTCCAATCCCCTAATCGCCCATGAAAATAACCCTGTATATGTATAAACAGTCTGATTTTAACGAGATTGGATCGTCAGTCCGGAACCGCTCGCTGGGCCAATTTTCAAAAAATCAGAGGGCTGTTAGGTAGAAAATCAAAGGGCTGTTAAAGCGAGATGCTACATTTCCTCCTTTTCTATAAATAAAAATAAGGCTTTATGACACTACACACGTAACCACGATTATTTTAATGCCAAAGAGAACTTCAGGTTATATCCATTTCATTATATTTTAAAGGATCTTCATATTTTATTTCATATAAAGGTTAAGAAAGAAACCTATTAACCCTTTTAAAATAAAAAGAATATGCAACAGATAAAATTATTATCCACGATTATTTTAATGCCGAAGAGAACTTCAAGTTATATCCATTTCCTTATATTTTAAATGATCTAAATATTTTATTTCATAGAAAAGCTAAGAAAGAAACCTATTAGTCTTTAAAAATAAAAAAAAGATGCAACAGATAAAATTATTATTAGTTAAAAAGTGTGCAAGTTTAATTTGGCCCACACTGTAGGTTTATTAACATTTAGTAAATATAGGACAAACTAAGAAGTTTTTAGCATTTACGCCAAGAAATGTATGCAGGATTTCTTTCCTTTAACTTTTAAACGGACCAAAAATTGGGATCCGGACTACTTTTTGGCATAAAATTTTTGTGGTTACTTACCCTAGTGCCAAGGAGGCACAATCATTATCAAAACCCTGAAATTCTCTACTTAACATTGTCTTGCTTTTAAAAATCGTTTTACACTCCTAAAATTTTTACTTAAATACTCTATATATAGGGTGTCTTTAAAAGGTGCTACCATGGGCTTCTTGGGCCAAAATATAACAATCTAACGCAATTTCCCTTAGTCAAGAAGTTTTTCGAGGGACAAACAAAACAAAAAAAGGGGCTTCCTTTCATAAACCATTCCTTTCTTCCATTCTTTAGAAAAACATTAATTTTACCACTACAACATGTTCTCCAGTCCGGAACCGCTCGCTAAGTCAATTTTCAAAAACAAGAGGGCTGTTAGGTAGAAAATTAAAGGTCTGTTAAAGCGTGATGTTACATGACCATTAAAAATTAAAAAAAAGAATTGGGGCTTCATGACACTAGGACACGTAACCACAATTATTTTAATGCCAAAGAGAACTTAAGGTCCGTTTACCTATATTTTTAATGATCTAGATATTTTATTTTATTTAAAAAAGAAAAAAATGTATGTTTGTACAAATTTAAAGCATATTTTAAAGGATTGTAAGTACTTTTTTATAATACTTCATAAGCTTGAGCAATTTTGTTAATTTTTTATTACAAGAAGAATAAATTTTTAGTAATTTTTTGTTTCCTTGTGTTAAGCATATAAAGGTATTTTCAAAAACAACTTCTATCTTCGAAAAAGATTTTGAGTCCTTTTGTTAGGTTTTGTTTTCAGCCGAAAACTTTAACTGCATTTCTTAAATATATTTACAAATTTATTGTAGATATAAATATTTTATTGGATTAATTTATTTTTGTCATATAGCTATCGCTCAGATAAGGCATCTAAAAAAGTGCACACAACAAATCAGTGGAGTTGCTATTCTAAAAATGTCTTTTTTACAAAAATTATGCACGCATATTTTTCATAATTTTAATTGGGTCTACTAACAAATTATATATTAGTCTCTTAAATAAAACAAATACTAATTGCAAATAATTGTACCGAAGAATACACTTCGTCAGTCAGAAATATTTAATAGTCTAAGATCCCACTGCAAAATTACTACGTTCATAATGACAGAATTAAATTTAGATTTTTACATACGTTTATGAATAAGCAAATATATTGACAACAGGGTGCCAGTGGAAGATTGGCCGCAAGTTATTTTAATTAAATTATTAAAAATTTATTTTTGGAACAAAATTGCCTTCACTTGTTTTTTAAATAAAACATCATCTACTTTATAGCAATGTTTGTATCGAATATAAGAATATATGGCTGTCTACAGGTGTAAAAAATCTTTATTCGCCCCTTGCAATTGCCCAAGTGGAATAGAGAGCACAGAGAGTATTACTGAATCACATAAGTTTGACTGAAATAGACGATGCGATGTTGCCTAATGCACAATTTTTTCCTATTCTCTTTGCTTACATTCAAACGTACTGCCCTATCAGGACACTGACGTCGACGGTTTTTGTCTTGCGGGCAGCGTTCGGGTATTCAACAGTGTTGCAGAGACTTTTTGGGTATTTTTGATGACTAGGAAAAAGGGATTTTTATAGTAAAAACAGGGATTTTTAACGATTTAGAAGGTAGTCTACTCTGATCGCCATATAACGTTCTTAGCGTTGAATATGGCCAAATTTTTAAATTATTGAAATGGTGTAAAAACACCTTTTTAAAGGAACGTTTAGATCTGACTTTTATTGCATGATATTTACGTCAGATAGAAATTCTCGCTAGTGTATACAATCAAAAATTTATATCAGACATACATTTTTGACCGTTTACATTAGCCAGAATTTCTATCTGACATAAATATCTTGCAATAAGTGTCAGATGTAAACGTACGATTACTTTTACTTACTTTTTTATTTAAATTCTCGATTTTTACGTAAACCTTTTTTTTGGTTCTCAATTTCTTTGGCGTAGAAAATACATTTTTTGCCAATCAAAGGCGGCCTCAAATGGGACCTCACATCACAGGGATTTTTCTAAAGTATCTGAAAAAGGGGATTTTTGAAACCACGCGGGGGATCTTTATCGTAACCCATCTGGCCACACTGGTATTTAAAAACAGTAGCATGGGAAACATGCATGGGGAGTGCAACTCCTTGTTATATTTTTTGGTGCTTTTTTACGTAATTATTAAATATTCAAGTATCCAAAAAATTATTAATTCAAATGCATTAAATCCTGTAAAGTTGGAAGCATATTTTTTTGCCATTTGGGTCTAAACAAAACTTTCAAAAAATAAAGTAAATACAAAAAAAATATCTAAAAAAATAAAAAGAACGTAAAAGTATTTCTAACGGAAATGTTTATACAATGTGGACAATCTTTTTAAAATCCTAGTTTATTATGGTTTTAAAAGAGACCACCATTTTTGGCAAGACAATATTTTAATCTGTTATTAAATTTGGTTTTCTTTGGTTTTCAAGCATTTGAGGTAATATGTTTATAACCAGGGCCGTGCCTACCGGGTAGTGCAAGGCACCAGGGCGCAATACTGCAGGGGCGGAAATGTTGAAAAAAGGATGAAAATGCAGGAGTATCACAGGCTTGCCGTTCCCCAGTTAATGGAGGTGCAAGTGGCACCTCATCATTACATATGCACTTCCTACAATTTCGTTAACAGCCGATGTTTTAAAACTTCTAAAATAATTTCAAAAATTATACTTTTCATTGGTACAGAACCTCCTTTAAATAATGCAAACCTCCTAAATATTTCTTTTGCTGAATTACCGGCATAGTACCACTTAAGAATTTGTTCTCTTTGTCAACAATATTGACCAAAACTTTAAAAAATCTAAGTTTAGCAGAATTAGCAGCAGGTTGCAACACAGCAAACGGCTTGCCAGTAAAAATAAATTATAAAGGATTCTAGTCGACCCGACTATCGAAAAAACTTCTGTTCCCAAACCTAGCTCAAAAAGCCCTAAATTGATATTTTTACTTTTCCTGAAAGTCCCTAAATTTTAAAAATTAAATATACAATAAACAATTACATTTTAAAATCACAAAAATAAATTAAAAAGTTAAATACCATTTTTATTACTATTACTTTTTTTTATTTTACCTTGAAATTTAGGGCAAGTAGGCAACCTGTACTCGCTACGGCTGTAATTACGGAGGAGTGAAACATTTTGGAGAAGAGAAGGGAGATTACTTAATCACATGAGTTCGACTGAAACAGAATGAGATGTACACATTTTCCCCGCCCGTTCTCTTTGCTTTCTCCCCCACCACTAACAGCAGTGCCAACGCACGCGCTTTGTATCGAGCAAGCAGTTGCTTGTATGCAGGCATGGAGGCTGTTTCTGCTTCATATATTTTGATACATTTTTTAAAGTAAATATTGAATATTTTGGTATTTGATGAATTTATTGCTTTAAATGCATCAAATACTGCTATTTTAAAGAGCATTATAATTTTTGCCGTTTGAGGCTAAACAAAACTCAAAAAATAAAAAGCAATTCCAAAACGAAAAATAAACAAATAATTTTTAAAATAAAAATATAATTCTAAAAACAAATTATGGAACATAATAGTATCTCTAACAAAATTTATTATATATTTTTTTAAATTTTAGTTTATAAGGTTCTTAAAGAGACCACCTTTTTCTGCAAGACAATATCCCAATTTGTTATAAAATTCAGTTTTTGTGTTTTCAAGTATTTCAGGTGTTATGCCTATAAGAAACTGATTTTTTGGCGGAGTTTATCTAAGTCATTTTTACGTTCATGTCGATGCCTATAAATTTGTTGCTTAACATGTCCCCAAAGAAAAAAATCATTTGATGCCAGATCCGGTGATCTACGAGGCCATTTTATACCTCTTCCGCTAATTATACGATTTGGAAACGTGACTTCCAAAAATTTTTGAACTTCCCAGGCGTTATGAGCCGAACAACCATCTTGTTGATACCAAATTTCTTTAAAATTGAAATTGAGAGCCTGAACAGGTGGCATAACCTATGATATTATCGTTAAAAATGCCAGCACACACGTTGACCTTTTGAAGGTATTGTGTTCTGAGAGGGATACTGATGTGCTTGTTTTCTATCGAATAACCTACAGCGATAGAAGGGTTGTGATGACCATGCAAGGAAAATGAGGATTTATCAGTAAAAAGAATATTTTTGATAAATGTTCATTAGCATTGGCCCTCTCCATCATATCCTCACAAAACACCATACGTTTTCATAGTCTTCAGGAAAAACCGTTTGACTAGATTGCAATTTATAGCAATTGTATTTGTCTCGTTTTAGAATATTCCTAACTGTGCGGGCTTCAACATTAAGTTCTTTAAAAATGTTGGTACTATTACAAGGAAAATTAATTTCGGCTAAACTGCAAACAGCAGTCTTACAAACTTGTCGTTCTTCGGTTATTGGAGGTGCAGGCGGCACCTCATCATTACACATGCATTTTCTACAATTTTGTAAACAGCCGTTGGTTTTAAACTTACTTATAATTTTCAAAATTACACTTTTAACGGGCACAGGACCTCCTTCAAATAAAAATGCAAATCTCCCGATTATTTCGTCTGCTGAATTACCAGCATAATACCACTTAATAATTTGAACTCTTTGTTCAACGGTATAAAGCCATATTTTAAAAGAAAGCGCAGCAGTTTGCGATACCCCAAACAGCTTGCAAACGAACTCTCTCAAAGGAGCTACGCTAATTCTCACATGCACCCGGCCAACTCCGTAGGTAACCGGTCGGTATAGTTGTCGTCAAATTAAAAGCCAATTGGCAGGCAACCCACAATTCTTTTAATTTTCTTGACGATAAGGTGAAGGTTTAATAAAAATAAAACAAAATAATTTAGTAAAGTTATGCACTACGTACTACGAACATATATTAATATACAAATCTAACTAACATACATTATGAATGAAGCACAAAAAAATATACGTACAAGGATATAAAAATGTTATAACAATTTTTGTTTATATTTACAAAATATTTTAAAAAAAAAAAAGTCGATGACTGAAAATATTCCTTTTCTGTTTTCGAGTAAACATTTTTTGAATAGAAAGCATACCTCAATTATTATTACCTTCGTAGAAGGTACTGAAATAATGTTATGTAATAAAATACGTCATTAAAGACACCTATCTAGGTTTTTTAATGGACAAATTAAATTCCTTTAAGTCAAACATGTAGTTCATGTCATCTCTTGGAAAAAAATGTAGCAATAGAAGCTTGAACAAGAAACTATTGGTATAATATTAATATTATTATGTAGTGATTTTTTATTACCCGCAAAAGTCTAGGGATTTCTAAAGGCAAGATTAACTTTATTTATTGGTTCTCACTAAATATTGCTATATAAGTGTATTCCTGCAAGACACCCTAGAAAAATATTTTTTCACTTAAGTTGCACAGTAAATTTATGTTTGGGATTTGAGCAACTTCATCCATCTTTACTACAAAAGTAAACACAGAACAATAAAATTACAAAATATCCCAAACGATAATAACTAATACTTCCTTGCAACAATCACAAAAAACATTGAAAAATCAAAATGCCAAATTAAGCTAATCGCCGCGCGCCGTTAAAACAACGTTTTAGTGTGCTCGTCCTGGTTTTCATTTACCGTCAAATTGATAGAGAAGTAGGCAACCTGTACTCGCTACGGCTGTAATTACGGACTCTCACTTTATCTCTTCCTCACTTTCTATTTTTAACAGCTGTCACCCCAATTTTGCGACCACTTTTTCCCAGGCAGCATATTTAAAACAAATATATCTCTAATTTCATATAAGAAGTATGTGTGAACGTTATGAACGTAATACAATCACCAAAATATTACCTGTTTATACCTGGCTGACCAATACTTGCGGCTTTCTTTCCATACATTGCTGTAATGTGGATGATATTTTATTTAAAAAACAAGTGAACGAAATTTTGTTCCAAAAATTATGTTTATTTGTTAAATTGAAATAACTTGCGGCCAATTTTTGACTGACACCCTGTTGTCAATATATTCTCTTATTCATAAACGTATGTAAAAATGAATTGAATTCAATAAATTATGAACGTAGCGATTTTGCAGTGGAATCTCGAACTATAACTAGTTTAGATGCGGCTGCAAACTTTATGCAATTACTATTTCTGTTTACAAACAACAACGACACAACAACAAATTTACTAGTCCATCTGTTGCATGTAATTTTACTTTTTTACTCTAATTGGTGTTTGCAGATAAATTAAAAAAGTTTTTAATTAAATGAAAAAATACATTTTACTTGCTAAGTATAAATAGGTCACATTTTGCCCTATTTTTGCACTATTTTAAAATGGGGTAAACTTTAAACCGAATTTTATTGCAAAATGTTGGGAATTTCATTGACTTTCTTAAAATATTAGGCACCTGTTACCATATGAGCATAATTTTCTGGAACCATGGAGCCGGTGGACTAAAAATGTACAGAAAAATACCTGAACGGTGAATTATCTTAGCAACCGTCAAATATAAATAAACCCAATTTTGTGCGAAGGGGTAACTGAACATAAAAAGTTTAAAAAATAGTTTTCTCTCTAGGTTGGGAAATTTTTAAAAATTTTAATGGAATTTTTTTATTGTAATCAATTTCTTGTATCAACTTTATTATGACCTAATATTACCGTCTTTTTACTCCTGTCAATTAAGGAGATTATCATTGTGTATAAAAATTTAGAGAGCATTTTTAGGTTAAATTTGTTAAACTGAATATAAACCTTATTAAGGTAAGTATTTATAGTCGTTGTTACATGTTTGCTATTTAAAAATTATAAAGCCTAATTTTTAAAAGAAAAAGATTTCGGAATGTTTCTTTTATGGTCTAAAAATATGTAAATAACTGAACTTTAGTTTTTTTTTCTTATACTAAACATGATACGAAAAAGAAATTAGGAGACATAAAAGCTGTAATTTAATTTGCGTTATCTAAAGAAAGCTCAACAATTTTACACAGCGGCATACGGTTTTTTGTTGAAATATTCCTTCAGAAGCCGCTCAAAACGCCACTGGACTTATTAAATGAAATTAAGTTAGTGAAATTACGCCCTTAATGTAATAAATAAAATCGCTAAATTTAAACAAATATGAAAAAATGATATTAAAGTTATTTAAGAAATGACAACTTTTTTGATACAAGTTTAACACCCTGTATCTTGAGAACAAAGAGTTAATGGGAACTTTTTTTAAATTTTTTATAGTTGAATCTGCCTATTTTTCAATATTTAGAAACACCCTGTGTATACCGGGTGGTTAGGAGACTTCTTTTTGGCTGCCATTTTTTTTTATTTCTTTATGGATATTGCCGAGACTTGAAAGGGTTTTTTATGCGTATATAGATGGTCTCGTTCACAAATATTGTAAATGCATTTTTCAAAAAAGTTACTTGTATACACTAACAAATAATTGTGTATCAACTTTATTATGACCTAACATTATCTTTTTTTTCTTCTTAATTTAAGAGATTGCCATTGTGTATAAAAATTTAGAAAACAACTATTTAGGTGAAATTTGTTAAACTAAATATAAACTTTATTAAAATAGGTAGGTGAATTTTTGTTTTTTTTCTTAAACTGAATATGATACGAAAAAGAAATTAGGAGACATAAAAGCTGTAATTTAATTTGCGTTATCTAAAGAAAGCTCAACAATTTTACACAGCGGCATACGGTCTTTTGTTGGAAATATTCCTTCAGAAGCCGCTCAAGACGCCACACTGAATTTGTTAAATGTAATTAAGTTAGCAAAATTACCCCCTTAATGCAATGCATAAAATTGCTAAATTAAAACAAATTTTGAAAAAGAATACTAAAGTTATTAAAAAAACAACTTCTTTGTTACAAGTTTAACACCCTGTATCTTGAGAACAAGGAGTTTGCGGATCCAGGTTTAAGGAAACATTTTTTTATATTTTTTATAGTTGAATCTGCCTCTTTTTTCAATATTCTGAAACACCCTGTGTATACCGGGTGCTTAAGGGACTTACTTTCTATCTACTATTTGTTTTAAGTTCTTGATGGATATTACCGAGACTTGGTAGGGTTTTTTATGCGTATATACTCGTAGATGGTCTAGTTTACAAATAATGTTGTAAGTGCAATTTTCAGAAAAAGTGACTTGTATATACTAACAAATAATTACATACAAGAACTTTTCTAAGCACACAAATAGCAAGTAAAATATTTAAAATTAAAGATGCCAGCTCCATTTTTCAATTGTAAGTACTATTGGAGTAGAATTATGGCATGTTCTTAAAGTTGAAAAGTTCATACAACTTAAAAGTTCATTTTTGCTCTTACAACATGTGTTAACTACACCATTGATATGGTAAGCTTTTATGACTTCCGGTTTTACCGTTAATTATTGGAATCTATAATTTTTAAATGAAAAACCCTGTATACTTCTTATTTTTCAAATTCTACAGATCATTTTAAGTCAAAATTTAATCATTCTTAAGCAAATTTTGGTCAAATATTATTTTTAAATTAAATTTTATATTTTTTTTCACCTAGACTGCCATGATCGTTTTAAAATCACTTCTTATACTTTACTTACTGTCAGAAAAATACGAAATCGTTTTTATCTTTTAAAATTATTTTTATAAAGGGCTTTAAACTTTATTTTTTAGTTTTTTTGCCCTGTTTTAAAAGCTAAAATAGGACCATGTTACTTTCATATTATTTCTAAATGCAGTATTCTAAAACCGAATTTAATGATATCAAACACTACAAAATTTTATTTCATTTTTTCAATACAAAAACTTTTATTATTTAGGTAAAGGATCTTTTTGTTACTAAATTAAATACATAGCAATTAATCGTAGTTGCCATAAAACCAACAACTAAAGTCAAATTTTCTTACTAACCGTATTCGTCTTATTGCTTCAAACCGTATGAAAATGACAATATAGATATGAGAATCAAGAAAATGTATGTTTCAAACCGTTGCGTCACAGCCCAATAAACTTTAAGGTTATGATTATAATTTTTATTTTTTATGATTAATGTGTGCGTTTGCAAATTAAACATTTTTCACTTGCCATGTACAGCCACGTATAAAGTTTACAAAAAATGACCAAAACAAAGTTTTTAGGTTTAGGTACGATGCATACGCCCGCCCGACAAAGATAACTATATTGTTTGTAAGCCATTGTCCGGGATGTATTCAAACACGGTTAAATACGCGACGTACATGACGTCACCATTTAACAAGAAAATGTAATGTTTTAAAAATGTTTTGAACCGTATTAAACAACAAAAAATGGCCCAAATAAAGCATGTTCTACAACTGCTTTCGTGCCTTACGATTTTAAGATAATTTTAACTTAATTTGGTATCACCAAGAAAAAATTCCCAACATCAAATTTACACTAACATTGCTTTTAAATTTTAAAAATGTTTATGTACCAAGCAACCTTTTAACAGGACCTTACAGTGTTGTAGTTGGATTTTTGTTTTAATTATATTTTTTAAGATATATACAACCTGTATATGTTTTATTCATTTAATATTATATAATACATATAAAGGATAATTTATTATATATATAAAGGATAAGAGCTTTTCAAAATATATAATACTTAATTGTCATTTTATATTTTAGCCCGCCCAGTACCTCTATTCTCCTCTTGGTCCCACAACTTTGTTCTCTGATTAAATATTTAAAAATTAAATATTTTAGGTCAGCGCCGCTGTCGTATACTCAAAACAGTGACCAAAATTACTATGTTTTTATAGTTTTTAGAAGAACGTTTCATTTAAATCAAAATAGTAGAAATCCATGTATAAAAGTAATAAATTTAAAATTTTAATTTCAATAATAAATTTGGTTGCTAGCTTTATACACGGTTTTCTATTATTTTGTCTTAAATCGATATTTTCCTTTTAATGATAAATACATAAGTACTTATTTTGAACACGGTTATAAATATAAACACAGAAAAGCCGATTCAAAATAATTAGTTTTTAATTAATTACTAAGTGAACAAACTTAAGGAACCAAGAAATAAATAGGGATGCTGAGCGAGATAAAAAGCCACAAAAAGGTAAAATACTGGGCGTCTAAAAAGGCAAAAAAATCGCCTTGTATGTCAAAAACTAAGAGCGCCAGAAAAATCTTTTAGTATCATTTTTCGTTTTTTAAAAGGTTACAACAGTACACGAAAACGGCAAGGCTCTATCTTTATATCTAATACTAACCAAGACACCCTGCAATTGCAACGATATCTAGACACCCTGTAATCATTACAGTTTTTAAAATAATATTTTATAGATACGGCAGGAAAAATTACAGGTTTAAAAAAACCACACCATTAAATGTTTTATATATCTTTTTATAGTATTTCCCATGGGCAAACCTTTAAACTGCGTGGATTTTAAAATATGTAAATAACGTTTTAAAACAATTTAAGATCAAAGTTAACAAAAATATTTTTTTATGTTGACTGACAACAAAATTACTTGCGATAATTGTATATTGGCGAAACGATGTTTTTTTATGAACTTATATAGTGCAATCTAATAAATACGAGCCACCCCTATAATTTCGTTATTTGTACAGGGTATTTCATTTAAGAGGAAAAGTGGCATATTTTTTGACTTTCCCCATATTTGTTATTAAATTCAGGATAGCCAATCAATGTATTTTAGCTCGGGAAATTTAAAAATCGTTAAAAAAAAAAACAATTACATAATAACAAAAGAATAACGGCATTATTGTTGCATTTTTTAAATGGAACACCTTATTTATAACTATATTTTTGAATTATTTGCTCAACTCTAAGTATTTTTTATTAAAGGTACTATATGTCTGTCTTTATCTGTTGGGTTATCGATGCTTAAAGAGTCATATTTTCGGCCAATATTATTTAATTAAATATATCAATACACAATAATGGTAATACGGGTGATTACCTAATACTTGAAAGTCACTAAAATTTTTACCTATTGGATTTTAATACAACTTTTTTAAAATTAAATATTCGTTAGATAAAAAATTACAGATAGTAATGCTTTATTTTTTGAGTTGTATGCACTAGAAATATTAAGATTAAGTTTTTTATCGGTATCGTGCCATATTGTTGAGTATTGAGTGAGGAAATATACTTTTTTCTCATTTAGATAATCCCAACTTTTTTTTTGAATTCTTGCAATTTGTACAGGTTCTTTTACAATTTTTATGGTTTTTTTACAATTTTCTTAAATTTTAAATGGCTTATGGTCTACAGACTGTCCACGGATAGGGCTAACAAGAGGACAAATGGAGCAAAAATTTAATTTTTCCAAAAAAAAGTCACTCTTCATGAAAAGTTTTGCTAGTCAAAAAATTAGGATTTACGAAAAAAAATGTGGATTTTGTATATAGATTTATCAAAAACTATAAAATATGATTTTTCTTCAAAAGTAAAGCTTTATTTTTTATTTTTAAACAAAATGTCCAAAGGAAAATTTATTTAGAATAATGTTTGTAATCGATAACCAAAATATTACAAAATTTTATTGGACTCCATAATTTGGCAAAAGGCCTTTATCACATTCGTTTACAGCTAAAATGTGAAAAATTATGTTGTGTAGGAATTTGGAGAAAGCAGGTGTTTGAAAAGCAAATTAGGAAAGTTTATTAGTTTAACTTATCACGAAAATTTAAAATAATAAATTTTTAATAACTTCAAAATCAGTTTTATGGTATCTTTTAATACCCCTGTAAAATTAATAAGGTCATTTAAAATGCTATTTTAAATACATTTTCTAAATAATATTTTGCTTAAAAATAAAAAATGAAGGTGGTTTACTCTTAGAGAAAAAACACGTTTTTTTTAAGATTTTACGAACCCTGTATACCAAGTCAGCATTTTCTCTTCGTAAATCCTATTTTTTTACAAGCAAAATTTTTTATAAGAAATGACTTTTTTCGAAGAATAAAATTTTTGATCCATTTATTCTTTTGTTAACCCCATCCGTGGACAGTCTGTATGTAAGTACACTTGAAATTAGTATTCAAGGATTTAAAATACATACATGCAAATTATGCTTGCCATAGATCCACAAACTATTAATATTACTAAAACATCAAATTTTTGCTATTTTCCACGGTTTGTTGCAATTTAATTGAAATTGGGGGTAGACAGCGTAAACTGATTTAAAAT
Organism: Listronotus bonariensis; assembly: GCA_014170235.1. Classification (NCBI taxonomy): domain Eukaryota; kingdom Metazoa; phylum Arthropoda; class Insecta; order Coleoptera; family Curculionidae; genus Listronotus; species Listronotus bonariensis. The sequence continues at coordinate 33,369 of JACEGR010005410.1, forward strand.
TCGGATTCAGCGAGTCAAAAACATGCCGTTTAGTAGATAGGTCACGTCCAGTGTATAGATTTTTTTTGTGCCGGTGTTATTATCAAATGATTTTAATAGCTTAGTTTGGGTTTAATTATTATATTTTCAAAATAAAACTTTGTTTAGTTGTTCAAAAGACATGCCTTAAATTTCTTATAGTGATGCAAAGCAATATTAAATTAAATTTTCTGTACAAGTCAAAGTTAGGAATCATGTTAACGTGGCACCGGTTCGCACTCACAATAGGGGTCATTTTTTAGTTGTATTTTATAGAGATGATGTCCCGTTAGGCAATAAGCTGTCCGCATTCTTATGATTGTGGTTAAATGTCTCCGATCTTTAAATAGTAGATCAGAGAACCAATATCTTTTTGGGAAAAAGTATTAAACTTTACTATATGTATAGTTTTTTGCAGCCAATAAATTTTGCCAAGAACTTTCAAAATGGCTTTAGGTCCAAAGGAATACTCATAGAAACATTTAGGTCTTTTCCTATTTTTGCCAATGTGTCTGCCTCTTTATTACCTAAAATTCCGGCATGTCCTGGTATTCAGCATAAAGTAAAATTAAATCCGTTTTGATTCGCTAGGTATATCAATTTTTTAGTTTTGATAAACCAATAGACAGTCCCGGCGCTAAAAAGGTTGCCCTTCAATTTTGTAATTGCACTGTAAGAGTCTGAGAAAATTATTACATTTTTCAATTGTTTATTGATGGCCGTTTTTACAGCTTGGTGAATGGCAATTGTTTCTGCTTTACTTATGCAAATTTCACCTGGCAATCTCGAGGAGAATCTATAGTTAACATTAGAAATATTAATGCCGAATCCCACCCTGTATTTTTTTTTGAGGCATCTGTATAAATAAAGGAATGGGAAGTTCTGTACTTGTTTACCGCTATTAAAACATTTTTTTTTATAAATCTGTCATCCTTTAAAATTCTTAGGTCCAGTATTTGTAGGGGTAAAATAAGAGACAACAGAGTAAGCTTGGACTTTTATATGTTCTAATCAAATTTAAGTGAAAATATTCTAAAGCAGATATTAGGTAAGGAAAGTTTTTTCCTTTTGCATTGTAAGGCAGGGCCACAGTTCGTTTATTAACTTTAAGAAGGAGCTACATCAGTGGGTGTTTCTCAAAGTAAGTTATTTTTGAGATGAATTTCACGGCGAAAATCTTCCATCGACTTTCAAGGTCCATCTTTCCAGCCTCGGCCAAGATGGCCAGGTGCGTTGTGGACCACTTAATCCTTCATAGAATACGATCCTTAATTTTTTCTATCTAATAGTCTAAATGCGATCTGACCAGGGCACGTAATGGTGTTATCAGTGTCTTCGGGTCTGCCCCCTACCAAACTCTGCAAACTGCCCTTAATACATTGATGTTTTTCTGTGCCTTAGTAATAACATGTTCAACGTGAGGGTCCCAATTTAGATTTTGTTGAAAAATCACTCCTAAAAATTTTTCCTTAATATTTTTTTTTATTTTTATTAATATATGGGTCTTTTGAACTTATATTAATTAAGTTATTCCTATGTGAAATAAAAGTTCTAATGAAATGAAATGAAATATTTATTATCAGTCTAAATGAGTTACAACAACAACTTGTCAATGTTCCACTAAATGATCTTTAATGTGGTATTTAAGTCCATATTAAGATGTTAGAGACAGAGGAGCTACTCTGAATCAGATACATGATCCAGATCCATGTAGTACTTTAGGTTGTTGTGGGATATGATCAGGTTTTTAATAAAGTTTTGGATTTATGTAGATGTATTAATAATAAAATCTATGAATGATTTTAAGTCAGTTTTAAAGGAATTTATTTCAGTACTTAAATTATTTTGTAGGGCACTGGCATGCCAGGCTGTGTTTGTTTTGGAGTATTGCGGGATGGGATTTGGAGATTGTGGTGTGTTTTGTGATGGATCAGAGGGGGAATTATTTTTAGTTCCTAAATTTGACAAAATACAAGTTTTCCTCATGACTTTTTTGTTGTACCCATTTTAAATAGCCCTTTTCTTGGTAGTTGAATCAAAAACAACCTGTTGGCAGGAGCAATTGACTGCCTTCGATTTAAAATTGTAAGACTTTTTTGAGAGGGTTCTATATTATTATTTAAGTGTTCAATAATATTTTGAGTATTGTATTTATTTTAATCCCTTATGCTAGGAAATTCCCTTGCAATTGGGATGAACTTTTACAAAATGTGTTTTACACTCAAATTCTGCGCCATCCTCTAGGTGTTTTGCTTTCCCACAATTAAAACATCTGTCCCTTCCCTTACAATTATGTCGAGTATATCCATGTCATAAAGATTTGTAGCATTGAATGACTGGGGAAACATAAACATTAACCTGTCTAGCCATATTATAGAAATAAACTTTTTTGGTAACCCCTAAAAGTAAAAAGTGCTGTGCAGATGGGCTCATATGTTACTACATTATCTTTAATTTTTTTTGTTTAGTCTTTTAATGTTAAAAATTTCAATGGTATTGCCCGTTGTGCAGCTTTGCAGTAATTCTGCATCGCTTATGTCCAAATCTTTTTGCCTTACCAACCCCGTACAAGTTACAAAATTATATGAAATAAACAATTTATAACCTTTATCTATAAGAGTTTTCTTCTTTAAAAATTAATTGGCTGCTTGAAAATTAATAAATGCCACCGACACGCCGTTTAGTCCCTTACTATTAATTTTTATAATATCTTTTAATTTTGGGTTAAAAATTTTCCTTGCTATTTTTATACTGTTAAAAGATCCTATTTAAATGTTAAGAACATTTGATGATTCGATATAAACCACAAAGGGTCCAAGGTCATTTGCTGTGTAAAAAATTTCTTTTTGTTGCGTTTCAGTAACTTCGTCATTGTTTTTTTGTTGTTCCTATTATTTGAATCGGTATTAATGTTACTATTTATGGGGGCTGGGTCCCCCTCTGGACTTATCATTATTTAACAGAGTCGATTAACGGCGTATCATAAGAAAAATAGAGTTTGATTGAAAAAAACTGTGTAGTTTTTTTTTTAATTAATCTAGATTCTAAGCACTACAAATGAACAAAGCACTAAAAACAATGCTTAACTTATGTGTTTATAAAGACGTTACAACACGTTTAGTAGTAATTTTGGAAAGAAAGCCTTAGCGTGAAGAAAGCACACTCGCTGTTATCCGTAGGACGGTATTTACAGCACTTAATTTATTCCTGTTATATTGTTTCGTTATTAAGGTACTTTTTACATTTTCATTTTATGGTAAGTTTACGATATTATTTATATAGGACCAAAGAAAAAATCAGCATTTTTTTCAAATTAACTTATTTATTTTTGTGTTACTGTAATTTTTTAACCCTGCTGCAAAGCAATAATTTAAACCTAATATTTAAAGCATTCAAAACATTTTCTTTGGTCATTAATAACGTTTGTAATCGCCAGATAGGTTGGTTAACCTTCCGTACACACACATATTTTCTTTGTACACCAAACACACATTAGGGTGTGTCATACCCCACCCTCATGCTTTCGAAACAACAAATTTCCAACATCAATTTTCTTTTAATATTTGGGCTGGAATTGTTGGAAATGAAATTATCGGACCTGTAGTTCTACCGAATAAATTAAATGGAGCGTGTTACCTCAATTTATTAATAAATGAATTGCCCGATATTTTGCCACTTTATCTAAGAAACAATAACAGATTATGGTTCCAAGATGACAGAGCACCATCACATTTTGCGGCTGAAGTAAGAATGGTGTGAGGAAGCGTATGGTCCTTGGAAGCGTATGGTCCTCGCTGGATGTGTCGTGGAGGACCAGTCCCATGGCCACCGAGGTCACCAGACATCAATAGATTTTTATCTCTGGGGACATGTTAAACAAATTGTTTACAAAAGAGTCGTGAATACGAGGCAGGAATTGTTACAAAGGATAGAGGGGGCATTTGAAACAATAAGACAAAATCGTACTATTTGCGCAAAAGTACGCAAATCTTTAGGACGAAGACTAAGAGCATGCAACGAAGCTGAAGAAGGACAGTTTAAGCAACTCATGTAGCCATTTTTTAAGTTAAATTGCAGGTTGGTTTTTACTTTTTTAAATTAAAGCACTCTTTGATAATTTTTATAACTTAACGTAAATGGAGGTCAGTAGCTGCAGCCCGTATTAAAATCGCAAATATCCCGAAAACCAAACGAAATTCGAAAAAATGCTAAGAGACAAGTTTTGTTAAGCATTTATTAGAGTATTTAATTGCGCTATCAAAATTTATTAAAATCAGTGGCGTACATTTTTAATTAAAAAATATTTTGTGTCTACCCCACAAGTACGCCTCTGGTAAAAATATAGCAAATTCCTTATAGTCAAAATATGCCTACTAATAAATGTACCTTATGTCCCAAATTTTAGCCAAATCGCTGTCGTAGTTTTAAAAATATTCATAAAAAAAAGAAAAATTATAAAGAATTAAACGCCCTGTATCTTGGAAACAAAGTATTTGCGGACCCATATTCATATGACATTTTTGTCTTATTTTTGGCTAAGGAATCTCCTCTTAAGCGATGGCATATGTTTTTGAATCACCCTGTATATACCTTTATAAAATATCCTAAAGTTAAACTACTTTGTCGTTAATTTCACAAACTGCCGTATCTCATTTTTAAATATTATTTTATAATTATTTTTTGAGGTACGTCACTTTGTAAAATTAACATCGAAATGTCGAAGTCCTATTACAGGGCGCTCGTACGTCTCATGCGTGTAACGGAGCTAAGAAGTTTATAGCGTGTGTCGCGCCTTTCAACCTAACATACATACATACATACATACCATTGTATTCAGACACCACTTCTGAAATTTTTTATAATCTTCAAAAACATTTATGTTAAACTCGATTATTTTTTGGGTTAATAAGTATTTTTTACACTCGTATATGATATGGTGCATTATATGCATGTATATTAGTGACAAAGTTAGGAGCAGGTACCATAACATATTTTATATTTTTTATTTAAAACTGTTTTTAAATATCTATAGTTGTAATCAGGGTAATCCCGTAATTCTTCCATTATATTTTCTAATGTTGGTACCACATTGTTCTTATAAAAATCATAAAAAGGTAATTGGATTACATCGTTTGGATGTTTCGTCCAAGTTTTTAATTATATTTTTTATAATATCGTCAACTACATATTAATTTTTAAAAACACGAAGAATTGTTGCTCGCGGAAGTTCGGTTAATCCGCATATTCTTTTAAAAATAGCATTGTCTGATATTTTAAAGTTATCTTTTTTACTAAACAGTCCAACATATTTAGAATAATTCACTGTTTTTAAATTTCTAATATGTTATACCTGGTATAATTGGTAATTCAAAAAATGTCGTCGCTGGTGTCGCCGGGTTGTCTTCAAAAGATCTTCAAAATATAGTTCTTGGTTACACACACAACAACATAGAATATTAACATTTACACAACGACAAAATAAAAAATAAATAATTTATTGAATAAGAATAATAAACTATAAAAAAACTAGCTTTAAAAATAACATAAACTCCCTGTCACTACAGCACTGTTGATAAGCTATGTCGAGCGACCTGCCTTGATTCTTTTTATCTATTAAAAAAAAAAAACTTTGTATGTTTTTTTATCTTTGGACAAACCACAAAGGCTAAAAGCCTAAATACTAACGTACCGTGGGTGTCTTAAGCAAGGTAAGAGGGAGTTTGTTGACACGGGACTTAAATACTTGAAGATTAGGGGGAAGACCTCCGCAGGCAGCAGGTTTCACAATCTAGAAACTCTAGGGATAAAAAGAACGAACAAAGTGAAAAGTTCGAGGCCTGTCCAGTTGGACCGTATAGAGATGCATACGCGCGGAACCACGAGGTTCTCTGTTGGGAACCGTGAGTGGAGGAACTATACTGGAAAATTCTTCGGAGCAGAAGCCATGGAAGTACCTATAAAAAAGCAATAAATCCCCCATAGCCCGACGATGGGCAAGAGAGTAGCCTTTCTGTAAGTGAAGGATCATTAATGAGGTGAATAGCTCTCTTCTTTGAATAGAATCAAGAATGCTTAGGGTTGTGGGGGACGCCATGCCCCAGATATGAGAACAAATATTCCAAGGGAGGTCGGATTTGGGACACATATAAAGTGTATAAATTAGAAGCGGAAAAATACTTTTGGCTCGAAATAGAAGAATCCAAGCTTTTTTGAAGCTGCCGTGGCTATAGATACAATGTGTTTATGCCAGTTAAGGTTACTTTCAAATGTGACGCCCACAAGATTGAAGGTGTCTTTGCTCTGTAAAACTTGACCGCTCATAAGTGGAGGATGAGTATTTGATGACTCTTTTCGCGACAAGGAACATGACTGTGTTTTGGATGCGTTAAAATGACGAGATTTTTGCGCCCCAATCCAATATTAAATTAAGATCCTCCGAAAGAGATATCTGCATCGCTCTGCGTTTGTTTTCCAAATTAGGTTTAGTGATGGGTTTAGGAGCCTGAAAACTGGAGTGAAGGGTACTATCGTCGGCGAAACTATGAATGGAATTAGTTGTGGACGGGAGAAGGTCGTTGATTTTTTTTTATTTTTTTTATTTTTTTTTATTTTTAATTATTGGCATTCGTCCCCTGGACGATTTGCCAGCACTCGCCCGTGGGATTGGCCGGATCGCGAGCTCGAAACTCCCGGTTATCCCGACACTATCACTATATTAAACTGATTTTAAATAAATAAAATAAAACAAAAAATATACTTTGTTCATAGTCACTTTAATTGAATATTTAGCCGTGACAGCTGTTTCGTAGTACAACTACATTTTCAAACGTCTAAATATTCAATTAAAGTGACTATGAACAAAGTATATTTTTTGTTTTATTTTATTTATTTAAAATGTACGGTCACAAAGTAACGGACGAAACCATAAATGATTTTAAATAATTCCAATAATATTTAATCGATGAACTGCACATCTAAATGCTGCAAAAGTGCAGACCAAATGTCCAGATATAACCGCTTACTGTCAGCCTCCTTCCCCCTCGCGAGCATGTGCCCTTAGTCGCCATAGACAAACGTAACCACGTGCGATGAGGAAAAAAGTTTTTAGGAATCACTCTGGTCTTCGGAAAACACTTCCACCGCACTACTAGATGACAAAGTGAGTTTCTTCTCGATTCCCGAGGGTGGAAAATGACCGTACAGTTCCTCCAACCGCCAAAACCCGGGAGAACTTTGTAGTTCTCTACGGCACGTCCGCACAGCTCGAGATTCGAAAAGGAAGTCCAAGGTTGTTGATGTGAAGAAGAAATAATGTTGGTGCCAAAACTGAGCCCTAAGGGACTCCAGCATTTACTTGGTGAAAGCTTGAAGAATGGCCGTCCACAATAACTGATATACGTCGATTAGATAGATAACTAGAGAGCCAAGTACAGAGTTTAGTTGAAAAACCATAGAAGGGAAGTTTATTAAGAAGTGCGGCATGCCAAACCTGGTCAAAAGCTTTGGATATATCAAGAGCAACGATCTGGGACTCACCTAGAAACTCAAGAGACTTATTTTTAAAAAAGGAATATTTATTTAGTCCAAGGCAATTTGTATTTTAATAGTTTTAATATAGTAATTTTAAAAAGTTTTAATGCCATTTTTTAAAGAAATAGATCACTGTTAATATTATTTTATTGTCATAAATTAGTTTTTGACAGTTTATGCCAAATATGGAAATCAATTTTTAATTTTCAAATATTAGGTAAAATATAGCGTTCAATAAATTGTGGGTATTTAAAAGTATGCCCTTGGCCTAAATGTTAAATTTATCACAGGCTTTCGGCATCTTTTGTAATATTTCTTGCTAAACCAAGTCATTTTAAAACAGCTATACGTGAATTTTTGCTAAAATCAAAAATTGTTGTAAAAAAGACGTTTAGAAATAAAAATTATATTTTATAATTTATGAGCGCAACCTCCGCCGGTCCGATATCTATCACTGAATACAAACATTAGACCTAAGCTGAACGCGAACCGCTTTTAAATTTTCAGTTGTCTAAAACCGTTTTGGATGCAGCTTGGGGTATTTTTTCTTCTATGAAAATTCAAACGTTACTACAATACATAAGAATTAATTTGAATTATCGATAAGTGTATTAAAATGTAGGTAATTGACTGTTTTTTGTTACGCGTTATTAAAGTATTATGTTTCGTAAGGTTTTATTTATTGCATTTCTAAACAAAAAAAAAATGTGCATAATTTTATTATATAGAAGTATCTTAATGTCTAGGATTTATAATAGATATTAGATAATAATATATGGTGTACTTTTATTAAAAACTGTATTTTACAGTAAAACATATATTTATTGGTAAGCGGCCTTGACCTACTAGGTGGGCGGCGTTATCCAACCTATGGTACTACTTATCCAAAAATTAGGCATATATCTTAATATAAACAATTGATTTGAACAATTAACGTCGTTTTAAATAGACACCTATATGTTTCTGACACTTCCCAATATTTAAATTTGCTTAGGTAGGCGGGCTTCCAAAACTTTCCCTATATTTTTTCTGCAAAAATGGTAAAAATTTAGGTTTGTACATTAAAGTATTATGCATTGCTATTGTTTTGATAATTTTATATTTTAAAAGTTTATTTAGAATTGTCTTATAAAACTTATTATTAAATAATGTATTGCACTTATATACAAACTTTAATTTACACCATTATCAAAGAAGAACACTATATATTATATACAAAGTGTCCAGAAAGGGAAGGTCAAAAACGATAGGGGTAATAAAGCGAGTCAAAATAATGTTAGTACTTTACATAAAAAAGTTCTATCGCGCTTCGTTAGGGAGATATGGGTGTAAAAAAACCTATTTTAATTTTAACTTTTGAACTGTTGCCACAGCACCAATGATATTTGGGCTACTAAATGACCTCGGAGTAATGCTTCTTTTAAAGGTAAACAACTGTTTAGTAAGTCGAAATTTACAGGGTGCGACAATTTTTTTCATTTAATGTGTGCATTTTTAACACTGGTGACAAATTCGACATTTTACTTCGACCACTTATACCTTTATCATTTTTGTACAAAAAGGGTATACCTTATTGAAGTCGATATCTTGGACCGTTTTTTCTGAAACCGCATTTTAAGTCCAGACATATCAGCATTTTGCAAGTAATAAAAATTCCATTTTTTCCAGAAAATTTTTAAAATATGGTAAAAATCTTAAAAACTGTTTTTAATGTACAATAAAGATTAAGGGGCCCACAGACACCATTTTTGATCATTTTACACATTTTAATAATTTTATCATAAAAGTGGATTTTTTTATAACATAAAAAATGCTGGTATGTCTGGATTTAATATGCGATTACATGAAAAACGGACCAAGATATCGATTTAAATAAAGTATACCCTTTTTCGAATTTCTCACTAGTGTTAAAAATGCATACATTAAATGAAAATAAATCGTCGCAACCTGTATAATTCAGTTTAAAAGTTATAATTAAAATAAGTACTTTTTTTTACCAATTTTAAAGGTCCAATAACTTTTTTTATATGAAGTACTAACATTACTGTGGCTCACTCTATCACCCCTATAATTTTTGACCTCACCTTTCCAGAGACCCTGTATATATATTTTTTAATTAACAAAACGGCATCTTTAAACCTAAATTTTCATCCTTAACATTTTTCTTTTTTACTTAAAAACAAAAATTAAATTTTTGTCCAAGCCTCATGGATGACTAATACATTTTAATATCTAATTGCATTTAAGGTTTTGGACCAGACAGAAGTTTTGGAGAAAAATAAAGAATACCTATTGTTTTTTTTAAATTAATAATATTAAAATTTTTCCATATGGCACCATCTTACGTAGACACACTATACTGGTCACATTATATTGTTGCAAAAAGAAAAAAAACAAAAATTTAAAATTCTGCTTACCTTACTTATAAATGGGTTGTCTTTATATTTGTAAAATTTATAACTGTTGTGAATCTTACACATAAATAAATTTTATTATGATGTAGTGTTATGAAGTAGATATATATATAATATGTAACTATGTATACGTAAATGTTTACAAGGATAATAAACTCTTATGTCGTATTCCTTTTTACAATTTTACCTAATTAATATTTAATGTGCAACAAATAGATTTTTATAATAAAATAGGCTTACACACAACGCAAGGTAACCGTAATTTTATCACGTAAAACTATAACATTTAATTAAACTTGATATACATACAGTGTGAGCCAAATTAAACTTGCACAATTTTAAACCAATAATAACTTTTTGTCTGTTGCGCCAATCTTTTTCATTTTTACGATGCTAATAGGGGAATATGTTTTGTCTATGTTAGCAAATTGTGGTCAAATGAATTTAAACAAGACTAGACTTACGGGACCTTTTCCGAAATATGGATTAAACTTCGTTCAAGAAAAAAATAATTTTCTCTTCAATTTGGCTAAAATGTTTATTTTTATTTAGTTTACTGGTAAGTTTGGTCAGCATCCAACTCGGTAACCATGGTAACCTCATATTTTTGATTTTTAAAGGACTATAAAAAAAATTCTTTTAAAATCGAGAGAAATGCATTATTTATCAAAAATAATTATAATTCCTAAATCCCTAAGTTGTTGACAGATTCGCTTTTACTGAATCATTTTCCATAGTTTCTCTACAGAAAGAACGTATTAGCTTAATTGTAGCTAAATTAGTTATTTTTGCAACGGAAAATACTGTATTTAGTATTTTGGAAAAAGTCCCGTAAGTCCAGTCTTGTCTAAATCGTTTTGACCAAAATTGGCAAACCTAGGAAAATCATATCTACCTATTAGCCCTTTAAAAATAAAAAAGATGGGCGCAACAGATAAAAAGCTATTATTAGTTAAAAAGTGTGCAAGTTTAATTTGGCCCACCCTGTATGTATGTTTCCCCATGGTAAAAACGAGACTGGAAGTAATGTAAACTTTAGTAACTAAAATTAACATTATTAAATTTTTGGATTACCATAACGCCAACGAAAGGAACATTTTTTTGATATTTTTAAACTTGCAGACGAAGCCGATGGTTAGGTATAATAGCTGGTGTTTCGGTACAGTAGCATAACTAGACCTCGCCACCATTTGTGCGTATTTTTCTTAATATTCAAGTTGTTATTGAAATAATAGACCTATTCATTTATTACTTATTTTATATCTGGTAACACAACCGAAATATTTTAAAATTGATAATGCAAACTAGGTAGGAAAGTTTGCGTATAAATAATATAATTGTAAATGTTGTGGTAATGTATTTACACCTATTCTTTTTTTTTCTTTTTAATTTTAATTGTCATATGTTGGGTACACACAGACGAGAAAATTTAGATTATACCAACTTTAATTTTAAAATATTAGTATAAAAAATATCTAATAATAACATATTTTATAAGAACAAAATACACTTGATAGAAAATGCCCCGGGGAGGGGGAGTTTGTTTAAGATCTCACCATCACCAAGTATCACTAGCTTGGTGCATCACGTGATTAATGGACGTCCCCCAACTAAACTTAGGTACATGCAGCATATAAACCCACTGAATATGGTACGTGCGCAAGTAGGTAAATAGAAATACATATTTTTTTAGTTACTTGCTTCTGTAATTTACTTAAGTTACTTGACACGTGTAAAGCCGAAAAGGTAGCAATTTTAAATGGTTTTTAAAAAGTATTTGTAATACAGGGTGTATCTAAATGATCTGTAGATAATGCTTGCACAAACTTCTTGGGCTAAAGTACAGCCATCTTATATAATTTACTTAAATTAAAATGTTATTTATTTTTATTAATAAAAAATTGTTTACAAAATTTGGGTTTCGAAAGTTCCATGGTAGGAAATCGAAATTTCTTCATGTTTCTGTTGTCAAGTGTAAAAGAAGCTACCTGAAGTCTTTTGATTATGTTCAAAATATTATACGTTTATTTTGCCTTGGTATCTGTCGGTATACTTTGCTTCTTACTAATACAGGGTAACAAGGTGATCAAACTTCGGCACTACTACTAACTTTTTCATTGGAAAATAAAGTCTAGCTAGGCTAAATTAGTAAGGTTGTAGTATTTTTTCCGCCGAATAATGTGCTGCCAATAGAAAAACAATTAAACATTAGGTGTTTGAATTATAGCAAAAAATGTATGTATTTTTTATTGAAACATCCTGTATATTATATCACAATTTAGAAGATCTATCGAAAAGATTTAAAGCAAGTCCACATATAATTTATCCCATTTTTAATAGTTTCGGAAATATGTCCATCCTCAGGAATTTAATAGGAAACTGGCATTTTTAAATAAAACTTTCCGTATATTACATCACCAATAAATAGATATTATTTTTTAAAATATGACTATCCAAATAAAAAAAAATAGAGACATATTGCCCATTTTATCTACGACACTAAATGTAGAGATAAATTTAACGTAATTTTCCGATTTGGACGGCCATATTTTAAAACTATAAGAGATATGTTAATCAAATTTGGTATTTTTCTTAAGTTCAATAAAATGTCTATTTAACAATGATTTATTGTACAAGGTATTTTATTAAAAAATATTTTTTTATCAAATTCCTGAAAATGGCTATATTTCAGAAGCTATTAAAAATTGGTTATATTACATGTAGTACGCCACTTACTTTTTATAGCTTAGCTTAATAAAAAGTTTTTATACATTTTTCAGGTTAAGTAACAAAAATTGCAACTTTCCAGTCTCCTGCATTTTCATTGTATTTCGCTTTTGAGAAAAAAAACTAAAGTTACTTTAAGTCATTCTAAAAAGTAGCAGTAAACAGCATAAATTGGGAAAATAACAATTGTTTATAAAATATACGTCTGCTTATTTAAGTTAAATAATTGCTTTATTTATTTTTGCTTTTTATATCATGTTGTCTATCGGTAATTTAGGAAATTAGTGTAGCTTTAATTTTTTTTTAACAAAGGTGGATTTGAGAAAAATACTAGAAATTAAAAAGTTAAATTGCTAATTGTGTAATAAAAAAAAATTAATAATAAAACTTATAAAGAGTCAGTGGCGTACTTTTTTTTCAAAATAATATTGGCTATGGTGCCCACTGAGATGCAACTGAACCCAATACTCCTAATCTAGGCAAAGCTTTACAAGCGTCGTATTACATTAAATTAGTGTCCCAAATTTTATTTTTTAAAGGTTTTCTAAGATTAATTAAAAAGATACCGACTTTTTTTGAAAACTTTATCGCCCTGTATCTCAGAATTAAAGCAAGCCCGGACATATTTTTATGGAATTTCTTATTCAAACAAAACCTATTATTAAAAGGTTTTTCGGGGTGGAGAATCGAATTATGCCAATGTTTTTGTTGTGTAGAAGAAGCCACCTGCAGTCTTTGTCTAGGTTAAAAGTGGCATAACTTTTTTTGCGTCGATATATATTAATTTTAGTATAGGCTTCTTATTCTCCCATATTTTTTGCACCGAAAAGGTATAGTAGGAACAGTTTAAAAACGCAAATTCGGTACTCTTTGAAAACAAAAAAAGCACAAAAAAGTTGTAAGCAATTAAATCGGCATGGCTTTCTTCGCGGCCGCCTTTGCTAACTTTCCTTTATAATAAGCCGCTTGATGCACGTGCGTCTCTATCGGCACAGACTGTAAAGGAGAGCGGCGTGTTTTATAAAGTAGTCCAAGAGCCAGTGACATCTCGGATAAATTTAATAATTTTAGGAACACATTTTATGGAATAAAATTATATGTATTATTGTTATCCAGTACTAAACTGTAATATTGAATTTATGTTCATGAAGGATCAGGATTAGCAACTATATTTTTCCTGTAAATGTAATTAATGTTTTCTAGTTATATTAAGCCAAGGTTTTTGGTATTCCCCAGAGGGTAAGGAGATGTAAAAATTAACATAGGATTTGTAAGATTCTTCCAGGCTAAGAAATATGCATTTTCATTGCCTTGAATTCCCCTGTGTAGCCAGCACTAGGGTTACCATCCGTCCCGAAGTTCCGAATATATAGCAAAAAATCCCGATTTACGATATGGAACAAAATATTTTATATAGTAGAACCCATCTTTAATTCATCCTGAAAAGGATGCCGAAAAATAGGCAAAAAACCATAATGGAAACAAATCTCTTTGTGAACATTGCAGCATGAATTTTATAATACATTAAACCACAAACAAATATCGTGAACTCCCCCTTCCCCGCTAAACTTAAACGTACCAGAAATCAAAGTGTCCGGACATTGCCTATAGAATTTATAACAACCCTTAGCACCACTCGTGCAAGCGTAACCCCTTGTTACCAAGCTAACATAGCATATTAAAACAACAAAGAATATGCATGATAAGCCCTTTTGATATTATGATTGTAAAACTCTAGGAAATGATAATTAGAAACCATTTAATTTAGGTAAAGAACGTAATAAATTTAAATTCTAAATTATACCTATTTTAATACCACTTGCCCACCGACTAAACGAAAAAAACGGTCTTGATATTAAAATAATATTAGATGTTGCCATATCTATTAATAGTGTTAAATACATTTTACATTTTAGTTAATTTTTGGCTGTTTGCGAAAACAGAGTGATTGATTTCGTTACTTAACGATCTTTGCCCAAAATATGTTATATTATTTTTTTGTTCCAGTGCTTTTTGTTATATAGTTTTTATTTTTCTGTACAGTGTATTATTATTTCGTCTAGTGTTATTGGTAGAGATTAAAAAACTGCAATTTGGGGACAATTTGAAGTGCCTCAAATAATTTTAAACCGTGGCGACCATTTACGGACAGTCAGAAACTTTGTGGTCCCTATGAACTTAGTAAAGAAACAAAAAGACGGAGAAAACTAACGGTAATATTACCGATTTGACTGGAAGACATCTACCTCGCGAAGCTCAACAAGTACTATTAAATATTTATTTAAATCTAAAAAAGTTAGTAAATTAGCAAATATTTGTTTTCGCACTGCTGATAATATTCTTACCAAAGGTGTCACTGAGGAATGCAGAAAAAAATCAACCTATGCTTAAAAAAGTGCAAACAGGCGTAAAAATGGAAATTAAAAATATAGTTTATAATTTTTATAAGAAAAATATATCTCCTACTGCAAGTGACATTCTAGCTGAAGTAAAAAAGAAAAAACTTAACTTTCCCTATAAATCATTAACAACTCTAAAAGTACTTTAAAAAGAACTTAAACTCCGATATAAAAAAAATGGATAGAAGGCAACAAAATATGGAATCCAGAATACAGAAAAGAATACCTTTACAGTATCGCCAAATAGCGCAGCGAGGGCAAGCCAATTGTTTATTTAGATAAAACCGGGTACGATACGCACGAGATTAAAGGCAAGGGGTAGACTGAAAAAACAACACTGGACTGACTGGATGTACCACCTTCTCGTTGAAAAAGAATTATTATCGTTCATGCGGGGAACGAAAATGGTTTTGTTAAAAACAGGTTAATGGTATCAGCCAATAACATTGCAAAATGTAGCGCTGTCTAGCATCAAGATGTGGATTCTGCATTATTTAAACAATGGTTTTAGAATAACCTAATTTCAAATTTACAACCGCAAAGTGTTATAATTCTTGATAACTCTCCATAACACTCAAAACAAGTACAGAAAAACCAACTACCGTATTATTGTGTGTTCCATTCTATAGAACATATGTGGCATTATTTGAAGAACTTCATCCGAAAAAATAATACCGAACCCAAATTTGGTAAAAACTCAAACTAATAAGACAAGGAGGTTAAAAAAGTAGACAAATACTGGCCTGGGTGGGTAAAGCACGTGATAAAGGAGAAGAACTTTTAAAATAAAGGTGCTAATATAGGGCCGTTAATAATATCAGTAGGCCAATGTGATACGGAAGATGATAGTATTTAAGGGGGGTAAGGTATTCAATTCACAACTCACGTTTTCAAAGTCGGTGCCCCTGATAACTCCAAAACTACTGCACCGATCCTTTTAAAATTTTAAACACTATTTCTGTACATCATTTACGAGGTAACGCTGTCGAGTTTTTTTAAGCGCATTGGTTTAAGGGGGGTAAGGTATTCAATTCACAACTCACGTTTTCAAAGACGGTGCCCCTGATAACTCCAAAACTACTGCACCGATCCTTTTGAAATTTTAAACACTATTTCTGTACATCATTTACGAGGTAACGCTGTCGAGTTTTTTTTTCATAATTTTGATTTTGCAATAACAAATTAGCCGATTTTTTCCCACAAAATTGTGTTTTTCACTTCAAAGTGTTCGAAAAAATGAAAAAAATTTGGAAAAAAAAACTCGACAGCGTTACCTGGGGAAAACTATTATCTAACGAATGAACTTTAATTTTTTGATTTCGGATGATCCAGCACCAAGTTATGAGGGGCACCGCAATTCAACTTTTTTCGAGACACGTCCGAACAATTGCTGCCATTGCCGTATTTTTTAATATTTTTTGTAAAAATTTGATGAAACATTCTTCGAATGTCATACTTTAATGTACCATTGGTTGAGTAAATAAATTTTAACTGTGCCGTCAGAAAAAATCACGAAAACATGGCTATTTTTGTACGATTTGACCTTAGCCCCCCTTAAGTATTACCACCTTCACCTCGGCATGGTAAGTACTTTATTTATATTAAAAAATCTTAAAATAAAATAATTCGTTTATTGACATAATCAACTTTAATTTCTATTAAACTATTATAAGTAAAGGTAGTCAGCGTGGCAACACTGACTAAGCCGCCTTATTTATGGGAATTTGCAGGTGGCCTTTTTTTATGTTTTTTTATTATTTTCAAAGGGTGCCGAATTTGCGTTTTTAAACTGTTTCTACTATACGTATCCGTAATAAATATGGTTACGAGCAACCGTTTCTGAGATATTTCAGAAAAAAACATTTTATACCAAACAAAACTTTGTCATTGCATTCACGTTTTATCTAGGTAACCCAGGTAGTGCCCAAAATATTTGTAAAGATCTATTTAATAATAAAAAAGCCACAAGGGCAATCAAATATTGCCGTCTAGACGTGTCCTTTAAAAGGGGAATAATTGAATGTGAGACAGAACTAATGACGCCGTGGCTTTTTTGCTATTGACGTTTAGTCTACAAAATGCTACCTTGGGCGAAAATACAACGATTTTATGCAATTTACCTTAGTTGAAAGTTTGCTAGTTTTCAAGATACAGGGTGTTAAATTTTCCATTTATTTTTTGACTTGAACATTCTGTATTTCGCAAACGGTAAACAGTCCGACAAAGGCAAATTGGGTAAAATCGTTTTATTTTGGCGTAAGGAAATTGTAGTACCAATTTGTACAGATCTTTAAAAAAAACCCGGTTAGCCTTAATAAAGGGTAAGGAAATGCGAAGAAAATTTTTATGTGAAATAAAAGGTTTAATCTAAAATATCTTAGAAACGGTTGCTTGCGGCGATATTTTGTTAGGTATATCTTTTTGCACAAAAATATGAGGAAATAAAAATTATTTACTTAAATCATAATATACCAGGGTGAAAAAACACTTTATACAAAAGCAAAGGACTGCAGGTGGCTTCCTTTACATTTAAAAGCAGAAATGTGAGTAGCTTTCGATTTCTTTATTTAAAAAAAAACCTATGCCAAATATAAAAAAATATATATAAATTAATAAATAAAATATTTATAAATACCTTAAATAAAATAAAAACTTTGCCACCCTGTATATCGGATAGGATTAACTTTTCGACATAGGTAAATTGGATTAGATCGTTGTATTTGGGTTCAAGGAATCTATGGTAGCATTTTGTACAGTCCCTGTAGAGACACGCTGTATACAGGGTGTTCCTTAAATACATGCTAATATTTAAGAAAGTGATTCTTAGACTAATTTAAAGAAAAAAACTTTCTATGGACATATGTCCTAAACGTCTTAACTTTTGAGATACAGGGTGTTAAAATTTAAAAAATAAATATTTTATTTCATATTCTAACCATTCTTTACCCGATCCAGTTTTAATTTGGCAATGTTATCAATGGCACAAGGGGGTAATTTATTACTAACCTTATTACATTTTATAATTCCAGTGGCGTCTCGAGAGGCAACTCAAGGAATTTTTCTAACAAAAAAACAGTATGCCACTGATTGTGTGAATGTGTGTAAAATTCTTGTGCTTTTTTAAATTAGGCAAATAAAAATATAGCTTTTATGTCTTCCAACTTTTTCCGTATCTTGCTTAGTTTAAGAGAAAAAAATATAAATCCACCTAATTTCAGATTTTTAGACCATAAAAATTGGGGTTCAAGTTTTATTAGATAATCAGCCATATGCTGTAAATACATTGACTTATTTCAACCTTGAACTTAAATTTAAATTGAGATTTGACAGATAATTTAATATTTTCTGGGCAGTAACAAATTCAAATCTTGTAAACATTTTAATTTTAACCTTGACTAGAATTTGTAATTGCATAGGAAATATTGAATTATCTGTCAAATGTCATTTTAAATTTATAATTTTAAGCTTGAAACAAGTCAATGTATTTACAGCATAAGGCTGATTATGTAACAAAAATAATAAATACTTACTTAAATAAGGTTTATATCCAGTATGACAGTTTTTACTAAAATAGGTGTTTTCGAAATTTTAAACTAGTTTTTTAATTTTTACACCCTGTATCTCTAAAGTTAATACATTTAGGACATATATTCATATAAAGTTTTTTCTTTAAATGACCCCAAAAAGCCCCCTTAAATATTAGCATGTATTTAAGGAACACCCTGTATAATAGGGTGGTGTAAATCCGCAAAAGTGTTTCTTGTTTTCTTTGTTCTTTTTCTCAGTGTTTAGGCAAAATTTTATTTCACATGTAAAAAAAAATCCGTCAAGTTTAGGCTCTTAACATTATTTTAAGTACTTACCAAATAAATATGAAGTTGAATGCATGTAAAAAAATATGTTATTACTATATTGTAAATCGTTTTAATGGATCTAACAGCAAGTTTTACGCTCGTTAAAATCGCTTTAGTGTTTTTTGTTAATGTAACTCGAAATACGATGTTCCCTCTGTAGAAAAATACATAAAAAGTTATATTTAAATAGTATGAATATTTACATTTTACCTTATCCATTTATTAGGTTTTAAGCCATAAAAATTGCAGCTTTGTCAGACAAAACAAGTTTTTATGCTAACTCCTTTTTCTCCCTATTTTTTGCGCTTTGCTCAAAAAAAAATCAAAAATTGCATTTTGACGCTCCGATCGACGAACCAGTTCGAGTTACACAAATAAAAAAACGTTAACGCAATTTCAAAGAGCGTGTCCATCAGAATAATTTACAATATAGTAAAAAAGGGCTCAACATTAGAAATTTAAAAAAATTCACAAAAAATAAACATTTACGTAAGTGCATTTTAACGGTCAAAGCACACTAGGCGCTTAGGTCTCGGTAAATATTTTACATATTATGTTAATATTATTCAAAGTCATTCATTTAAAAGGCATGTAAAATATTTGACCGAACTGTAATCGCACCGAGACCTAAGCGCCTAGTGTGCTTTGACCTTAACTGGAAAATCTTAAAATTTAATTGGTAATAGGTACTTAAAACTCCCACTAAGAGGTTAAACTTCTTAGTGGAAATTTTTCTTCTACTTGTAGATTAAAATTTTGCTCGAGCACCAAAAAAAAAACTTTGCGGATGTTAATTGCCCTAATAGACAGGGTGTTTTAAAACTATGGGATCAAGTTTCTAGGGGTTACAGTAGAAATCATTTGACTATAGAGACCCATGTGCAAAAAGTGTTACTCCGGCACTATGGCACTACGGCACTACGGCCGCGGCCCTAGGACGCATTAAAATTTAGAAAGACGATGAACTGTCCAAATAAAATTTAATGCATTTATTATTTGACTTTTTTACGTGAGATTATTATAACAAATCACAATAAAATTAATAAATAAAAAATAAACAATAAATTAAATTATTAAATTAAAAAGAATTATACATAAATAAAAAAATAAAATAATAAGGTTTTTAAATATTGACCTTGAAATTTTCCTATTTAGGCAATTTATCTTTCTAAATTTTAACGCGTCTTAAGGGTGTAGAGCCGTAGGGACACTTTTCCGGACATGGATCCCTATACTCGTATGTTTTTATTGCATGTTGCACTGAATAACCCCTAGAAGTTTTATCCCCTAGTTCTGAAACACCCTGTATAACATCATCGGTTTGAAATAAAACAGGGTTAGAAATATTTAAGATATTAAAAAATCACACATTTTTTAGATTTAGCATCCTGTATTTTATAAAAAAATGCAGACCAATGTTTGTACCTTCAATTTCGGAAACATACTTTTTACCCACCCTTAAAACCACATATATTGGGTTATATTAACTCTTAATTACTAACGCGACGCCTGGAATATGCCGGCAAAAATTCATCTATGTATGTACCGCCTTCTGTTTTAAGATCCATAGTACAGGGTGGGCAAAATTGGGCGTTTTAATAGGGTTTTATTGGGCCAGTTATTACTGGAGTTAAAAAAAAACCGGTATTGGTGCTATGGGCTCGATTTTGGAGAAACCTAAAATGGCGTACACAAAATTTTAATAAAATTATTTATCTAAGAGATTCGAGGGGAAATTGACAAATTGCAGTTTTTGATTTTACCCTATATATCCTTTATTTTAAGAAAGAGCAAAAAACCATAAAGACAATTTTTGTAGAACGTTTTACGTAGAATCTACAGAAAGTATTTGATTCTTTATACAGGTTTTGGTTAATAAGTTACAATGCCAACTTATGTTTTTCTTATGGAAAGCCCTGTACATTTTTTACTAATAATTAGTCCTTGTCACTTTAATAACAAATATACCTAATATAGTATCATTACCTGTTATAGTTATTTAAATATTTAAATATTAAAATTTGTTTTTGAGCATACTCCGTATAAACACCTTCTTTTACAATATTATTCTAAATGGTTAATAGTTTATACTAACCTTAATATACTCTTAAAAATATAATCACAGTAAAAAAATTTGTGGTTTTGTTAAAACAGCCAAATTCTCTTAAATTATCTTCTACCACCACCAACTTAACAAAAATAAAACTCCTAAAAATTACAATTTTTTAAACAGAGTTGATTACATTTTTTTGATGTTAAAAAACGTAATCAGTTTGCCTTCTTTACTGTAAAGGGCAAGTATGGCAAGTCCTTCTTTTAGCCAAGAGTTTATATTTTATATTTTTGATAAAACTTGCTCCACCAATATTTTTTACAATCCCTGTAGCATTTTTGTTATTGCTTCCTGTACTTATGATCACTAGCAGACACTAATTTTAAATAATTTTGTTTAGGATCCATTACATTAAAAAAACAATATTTTTTTGTTTGTTCATTTTTCTTTTTAAATTGTTCCATCCTCAGTCACTAACATGAAAATATATTTTTATCCTTTTTATATCTTTATTAAAAGCAGTTGTCCCTATTTAGCCCGGTATTTCCTTAGCATTATGCATGAGCCAGTAATCACCCATTTTACCTTACGCTGTTTTTACTAAATCGAAATTGCTCATTAAGTTACTAATACAAATCATCTTTATGTACCTCTAGCTCAACAACAGTACTTTACTTTTTTACTCAGTCTGATTTAAATCGTCCTATTTGACCCTTAGAAATCTTTAAAGTAAAAACTTAACTTGACCAGCCTAAAAAAATTTATCGAAATATGAAGTTGGTAATGGTTTGATTAGTCATCATTGGTTACAAGTAAAGATAATCTCCGACCTCCACTTTCTTTAAATCTAGTTTTATATTATTAAAAAAAACAATAAAGATGGTAAAGGCTTTCAGTAACCTCATACTAAGTTTAAAATGCGTCAAGTATAGAAATCGCGAATTTTTTGTTCATTTTTGTAAAAATAGTTTATAGGAACCTATAGGTCCTAAAAGTCCAAACTTTTGAGATTTATAATCTTAAAATCCTAAAAAATCTTTTAAATTGCCAAAGAGTTTCTTTTATTTTTTAAAAATATTAAAGTTAAAAAAACGATACTCTTGTGCCCTTTAATAAAACATTTTTAACAAGAGGGTCTTTTAAACACCAAAAAGGCATATCTTATTAACTATGTTATAGAATGCGAAAACCATTCATTCAATGAAAGAAAATGGGGAAATGAAATTTGCAAATACCGACTAAATTTTCATCAACAGGGCACTTAACAATTTTAAGCACACTTTTATCAGCAAACATTAAGTTACAAAAGCAATACCATTTTGACTTGGCTGCGTCAATGATTTCTTTCATAAAATAAATATTAAAATTTCAGATATTAAACATTTGCTTATTAAAAAATTTTCCTTTTTTTTGAAACACGGATCTCAAAAAAGCGCTTGGCTTATCTGAAATTAAAAAAAAAACATGTTTTGCAAAAAAATTTTCCCTTTAAGTCAGTTATTATTCGAAATAGAAACAAAGGGTAAGAGGAATTGGTTTTTTTAATAAAATTTACACAGGTAATAGATTTTTAAATTAAAAATTACGCAGTTTTGGATAAAATTATTTTTAAATTTGTGTGTTTTTATATTGCCCGCGAACAATTAAACAAGTTGGATTTAAAATTCTTTTTTTTGCAGCTTTTATATTACATAATTTATTTAAACTATAATTTTACTTTATTTTAAAAAGATATAGCATGGGTGTGGCCAACAAGAGTAGAATTTTTAAAAAATTTTAAATAATAACGTTACCTTTATTAGTTTATTAAAAAAAAAAAACTATTTTAATTCATATGGGAAATTTAGTAGTAGTTGAATTAATTTTAACTTGTTAAATGTACATTTTTGGTATTAATTATTTAATTTAGTTTGTTTTCTAAACTTTAACGACACTTTTTAAATTATATTAATGGATCGTTAAACGTTATAAAAAACTTTTATTTTTTTTAAAGTGTATCCAGTCATTAAAAACTTTTTTGTAATTTTTATTTAATGAATTTTAAAGTTATGGAAAGGATACAAACAAAAATAATTATTATTTAATCTAGTTTAATTTTTAAAGGCTAAATGATCATCTCTGTAGCTGCAGTGGTTTCTAATATCCATGCACTAAACATCGGCAAAAAAACTCACCCTGTATACGGCCAAAAAAGGGTCTAATAATAAATAAGTCTCTGTGTATTCAAAGATTTAACGGTAATATCAAATCATGTTTTTTCGATTTTAAAAAAAAACGAAAATAATAGTACCATAGTACCGAAAACAAAGTAAGACACTAAAATGCAGGTAGAAACTAAATTAACTTTGTCAACATCAGAATATGGTACCCACTCATATTGACCATACATACCAACCATAACGTTTAATTACTGCCAAGGAAAAAGGATGGTCTAGCGAGGCGTGTACTACCGAATTGAACCATTTCTCGAGAATTTTTTTTTTTTTTTTTTTTATCTTTGGACAAACCACGAAGGCTAAAAGCCTAAATACTAACGTACCCTGGGTGTCTTAAGCGAGGTAAGAGGGAGTTTGTTGACACGGGACTTAAATACTTGAAGATTTGGGGGAAGGAAAGACCTCCGCGGGCAGCAGGTTCCACAATCTAGAAACTCTAGGGATGAATAATGAAACTACTTAACCCGGTTTGTATCCTAATTTATTGCCAACTATGGTATTTTTTATTATTGTTTTTTACAAGTAGGGCAATCTTACAAAATGATTTAATTCTTGATTTGTTAAATAAAAACTCACTTGACATTAAAGGCAGGAGCGGATGCAGACCGCAATTAAATGCGCTGTCAACTCATTCCCTTAAGAATTTAAGATTTGTGATGATAATTTAGGCGTTAATTAAGAGAGATTGGTAATGTTAAATATTTAATTTGTTAATTATATTACTTTAACAACAATGTTGTAATAAATTCTGAAAAATTTGGAGTAGTCAATATACAGTGTGTCCTAGAATAGGTGTTACAAAAGGACAAAAGGATCAAAAATTTTTAAATTTAAAAACAAAATTTTGGGAAAACTGTTTGTATGGTCCAAAACTGATAACTGCAAAGTTTTACCATAATTGATATTATACAGGGCGAGTCATAACTAAAAATATGAAAAATGCCCAGGAGCTAACTGCTTTTATTTTTTTAAATAGAAAAAAATTGTATAAGTAAGTAAATGTTGTAGAGAAATGAATTTTATGTTAAAATTTTAAGTAAAAGCATGAGAATAAAAAAATGTAATTGTCAATTTTTTACATTACGCATTACAGCTTAATAATGGGAAAAAGGGAGGAAAATTTAAAAAAAGTTAAATTATTTTAAATATACATATTTTTTTTTAATTTGATGCCTAAAGCCAATTTTTTTCTTCAAAATCTTATTGCATAATGTAATAAATTGAGAAAAATATTTTTCATTAATTATTTAACTTTAAATTTTACCATAAATTTTAATCCTTTACAACATTTCTTTTTACAATTTTGTCTATTTTTTAAAATAAAGGTACTTTGCTCTTGGCCATTTTTCATATTTTTGGTTATAATTCGCCCAGTATATTAGCAATTAGAGTAAAATTTTGTATTTACTAGTTTTGGACCACGCGGGCAGTTTTCCCCAAAGCACGTGTAAAAATTCCAACATTTTTGGTCCATTTATCCTCTTGTAATGACTATTTTGGGACACGCTGTAAACAGGGTGCAGGATGCGCATGCTTTTAGAAGCAATAATAATTCTTTAAGACGACATTTTTGATAAAGGTAAGTACAATCATGTTGGCTGTCATGAAAAGAGTTACACACACATATAGACCAGCAGGTTCTACAAGGCGGAAATTCTAAAGAAAGAATTAAAAGACAAACTTCCAGAGGCAACTACATCTCTTCTTACCAACAAGAAGGTTCTCCACATTAAAGGCATGGACGAAACCATAACTAGGGAAGAAATCATAGAAGCTATTTCCAAAGCAACTGGAATAAAACCACAAACTTTCGAGTTAAGAGCACTTCGCCCAGCTCATGGTAATAAACAGAATTCAACTTTAATATTATCCGAAATCGATGCAAATAAACTAATCAATATAAAATAAATTAGAATTGGATGGACAAAGTGTAGAATAATAGAGAGACAAACAGAGATACGATGTTATAAATGCTGGGAGTATGGACACAAAAAAGCAGAGTGTAATGGGACCGACCGGGAGAGGCTTTGCTTAAAATGTGGAAAGGAAGGAAACAAGTTATCTGAATCTCAGAACAAGCCCTATTGCCTATTTTGTAACCAAGAAGGGCACCAAACTGGGACTTTTACATGCCAAAGCTGAAGCAGAAGAAGAGTAGAGATACCGCAATCGCATATAGATCAAGATACGAATCCTACAGATAAAGTGTAATAGGAGTCGACCAGCCCACGATATGGCCTTGGCTACTGCCAGGAACATTAAAGCGGAAATGCTGATGATAAGTGAGCCAAACATTAATGCAATAAGAAATAGGAAGGACTGGATTTGTGGAGAAGACCTAAACTCAGCAATTAAAATATTAAATCATGACACCACGATAAAAAAATCTGGACAAGGACCTGGTTTTACTTACGTGACAACTTGTGAATTCACTATATATAGTAGCTGTTGTTCCGGGAATGATGAAATAGAATGCTTAGAGGAAACATTATTCGAAATAGAAAGTCACATCAGGGCTTACAATGAAAAAGCTATCATAACCGGCGACTTTAATGCTAAATGACCTTAGTGGGGCATGGATTTTACTGACAAAAGAGGACAAGTTCTGACAGAGTGGTTGGCGACAAATGACCTATTAATAAGGGAACAAAGCCTACGTTCACAAGACAAAACTACGGTTCTATACTGGACCTTACGATCGCAACACAGAATATTGTTCAAGACATCGAACAATGGGAAGTTCTAGATGACGAATCGCTAAGTGATCACATCACGTTTGAGGTGAGAAGCAGTAAACATAAATCTAAACACAAAACCGTTCATTGTGGGTGGCAAATTAAAAGATTAAATAAGGAAAAACTACAGCAAACGCTGACAGAAATAAATGAAGATAACAATGATATATTATCCGCTAAAAGCTTTTCTGACAAACTTACTGCAATTTGTAATAACTAGATGCCAAGAAGTATACCAAAGAAACAACCAGTTTATTGGTGGAATAATGAAATAGCAGAATTTCGAAACGATTAAATAAAAAAAAAGGAGAACATACACTAGAAATGCTGGAAGAGAAACACAATTCAATGACAACCAATGGGAAGAATATAAGGAGAGTAAAAAAGACTGAGAAATAAAATTAAGTTAGCAAAACTTACCTGCTGGAAAACACTCTGTGATAATGTAGATAGTAATATATCGGGTAATGGATATAGAATCGCTATGAAGGGAATGCTTGGTTTTCCTCCTAGAGTAAATCTTACCATGGAAGCCATGAAGAAGGTGTGCCACCACGTATTTCCTAGCCATGATAATGTGATATTTGACTGTGATAATAATTTTAACTTCACAAATTTTACGTTAGATGAACTAACTTCTGCGTCCAACAAACTTACAGATAATAAGGCTCCAGGTCCTGGAAATATACCACCAGAAATAATTAAGAAAGTGGCATTGGCAAAGCCAAGCTATGTACTGTCAGTATATAATGCTTTAGGCAATTCAGCTAACTTTCCAATGGAATGGAAAAGAGCAAAACTTGTTTTGCTAAAAAAGACGACAAACCCCTGGACAATCCGTCATCGTACAGACCAATATGCTTACTGGCCCTCTCATGTCTTATGCCTAATGTAGGCGAACCCAGATCATCAAAAAGACGGATCCTCTGTAGCGTGGCCCATTCTCAGATTCTGTACGGAGCACCATGCTGGTACAAGGCTACGAAGATTAAAAAATTAATGCAGAAACTTGCTAGAATCCAAAGACTTATGTCTATTAAAATATGCTGTGCCTACAGAACCATATCGACGCAAGGAGTAGGAGTAATTGCTGGAGTGCCTCCGATAGAGCTACAAATTAAACAACGCAGAGAAAGGTATTTGGGTGAGATGGAAGAAGTTACCAAGGTCAACCTTATAAACAATTGGCAAGCTAAATGGGACTTTGAGACACACGGAAGGTGGACTTATCGGCTTACACCTAATATCCCAAGATGGCTTAACAGGCCTTACGGGGAAGTGGACTACTTCCTTTCACAAGCACTATCAGGTCACGGCTGTTTTAGAAAATATCTATATGACCGGAGGAGATCGAGCACAAGTAACTGTCTTTATTG
This sequence comes from Listronotus bonariensis, assembly GCA_014170235.1. NCBI lineage: Eukaryota > Metazoa > Arthropoda > Insecta > Coleoptera > Curculionidae > Listronotus > Listronotus bonariensis. The sequence continues at coordinate 60,691 of JACEGR010005410.1, forward strand.
TTGTCAAGAGGATGACGCTGAACATACTCTGTTTGTGTGCCACAGGTGGGAAGAAGCAAGAGCAGCATATACACGTCAAACTGGGATTCCATTTAATATAAATAATATGATGGAAAGTCTTGTCGAAAGTGAAGAAACGTGGAACTATGCGTACAACACTGTAAAGTCTATCATCAGTACGAAAGAAAAAGAAAGTCGAGCCCAATAAAGAAAAAGTTACATAGGAATATAAGATAACCAGACCAGCTTCATCCATTGAAGTAATGCGAAAGCGGTTTCCAGTGGTTGAAGAGCAGCACCAGGAGGAGGGGAAGTTTTTAGCCGGTAGAAATCCGGCACGCCTGACGACCAAATGATCATCTTCCGGTCCAGGTGTCTTTCGAAGATTTTTTACCTACCTCTAAAAAAAAAAGGTTCTATAAAGCAATGTAATTTAACCTATTATGCGTAAATTTTGAGACTAGCCCTCGTAAATACTCTTGATGTATTTCAAATCATGCTACCTTGGCGTCCCCCATAACTTTAATCATTATTCACTTCATTGAAGAGCTTTTTACCTTATTAGTGATAACGATGATGTATAGGTATATTAGCCAATTTATTTTTTCTTCTGGGAGTTGCAAAACAGAGTAGCACATGTCACTTTTATGTATTCTTTTATAGTCAAATTCAGTCAGGTTGTGTACTAAAAATTTATTTTAATTAAGAAAGAAATACTATCCTTTTATGTACGCCTTAGAAACTTTACCTTTGACGCTCAAATCCTTTTAAAATGCAGGAAAAACCTAGTTGAAATTTTTAACTTGAATCTTAATTATAAATTAATTAGAAAAAATCCCCTGGGGCTCTAAACCACTGATGAACTTCTATTATTAGAGTATACGTTAAAGGCTTTTATACTTTGCAAAATGAATACCTTTGTCACAAGCCCTTTAATCATAGATTTTGTGATAAAGAACAAATACTGTCAGGTATGGACCTTTTATTTTTAAAAAATACAGTATCAGCGTTATTTACCTAACAAGATTATAAGAAAACCCTAGCTGATTTTTTTATTATTTAATAATATAAAGAGCTAAGTTTATATCTTTGTTTGTATTTTGTAGCCTATAATTTTCAAAAGTACTAAACCATAGATATCTTACATTTAGATACACAGAGCCTAGTTGCCTTTTGCGGATTTTTACGACCTTGCGCAATTAACAAACTCGAGGCCCACCGGAAGGTTTTGGTACATGCGCATTAAAAAGTCATGTCCAGTACCGGACTTAAATGTTTTTTAAATCATTAAATAATTCAAAAATCCTAAAATCTCAGTATCTTGATGTGTAAAGAAAAATATTCGTTGTATATTTATATAATAATTTATATTATTTTACATTTTTTAAGAATATAAATTAGGAGTGATATAAAAAAAATTATGGACACGATACGTCAACAGTTCAACAGGACAAAAATTTGCTAAATTATCTTTGAGGAAAAGGTAAACGGATTACCTGGGTCACGTTGACAGGAATATTAATTTAATATCGTGAGTTTAATGTCATTTGATACAAAAAAAGGATATGACCCAGATTCCTTGATGTATTTTGGACGACTAAACACGAATGCGTGATTAGAAAAGTCACAATTTTTTCCTGATCTTAAAAAACTTTGGGTATGTTTTATTCTTAGTTTATTAGACAAGAGCATGCAAGTCATAGGCAACAATGTTTTTCTTTAGTTCTGAAGTTTTTTAGCAATTTGTTTAACAATGAAAAAGTGATGGTGACTTAGACAAAATACGTTTTTATTTATGTTTTGAACTTTATTCAGGGGTAAATTTTGCTTTAGCATCCACCAATATACAGTTCTTTGCAAAAAAGCGTTAAACAATTTCTGATTTTATATTCCGATATTTTGAGGTCAAAATTTAGCATATATCACATATCTAAGTCTAATACTTTTGTTTAATTTAGTATAATGGTGTAAGTCCAGGCAAGATAAATAAGACAAAAAGGAATCAGCTAAAAAACAATGTCGTGGTTTCACAATATCAGAGCAGAAGAATGTCCGTCCAACAACTTCTAAGAATGGCATAAAAAACATTTAAAAAAATTTGCCGCTAACCTATAGTGATAAAAAGCACTAAAAAAAGGGGTAAATAAAGTATTATGGTGGCTTAATGAATAATATCAAATTCAGCTAGAGAAAAATTGGACATTTACATATCATTACACATTTAGAGTTCAGAACATATTACAGAGAGGTTTAAAAACAAAATTTAAAATGTTACTACAATAAATAACGTAAACGCTTTTGTTAATAATATTATTAGAATATTTAAATACACACTTATTACGTTTTAATTATTGAAAACTGTCAGCGTAGCAAATCAGGTGATATATTGTTAAAACCTATGTAATACATTTAGTTGATATACTTACTTATTTTACTTTCTTTTGATTAGCCCTCGGATCTTTATTTTTGTAACGAGGGGCAAAACTTGCCGTATGCCACCTCGCCCGACCTTTTTATTGAGAAAAATTTTAAGAGTGAAAAAATACTTTCTTTTTAAATACCTGATATTATAACAAATTACAAGACGACAAAAAAAAGGTCTTTATCTCTTACAATCGCCACTTCTTATACATTCCATGTTTCAATTTGCCGCCCCTTGAAGGTGTCACCCGTGGCAGATACCACCGTTTGCCCCCACCACTACTAGATCCGGGACTGCTTTTAATACTTTTTTCTTAAATACTGCAGTGTATTAGACGTTTTTGATGTAACTGTATGTTAAAATTTATTTAAATACGATACTGATTCAACGTCCTTCAAACAGGAAAGCCGCGATAAATTTATATGATTCTGCCTAATACTTCGTTTGGCGCCAAGCGCGTTCCTCTTCGATTTGCTTGCGCACAACCTCATTTTTTCGCCCACGAAGTGTAACTTTTGTTTCGCGCAGGTAACAAACATTGGCCATCCATCGAGATCAGTGTACTAAACCGATTATATAAATTACTTTACAATCAGAAAGCCACAATATTTAGAGTGTTTAGGTTTATGTTTCATTATGATGAAACAAAAATTTCAGATATTAACGCTCAACCAAGTGGGTACGGTTGTTACCTTTTATTGTTAATGACCGGGAGGGTTGGCGTACCCTGCAAATTTAGTAATTTTGAAGACCAAGAACATATAATTTCCTACAATTGAAAAGTTGAAGACCAAGAAAAAAAAGGTTTTGAAATACATTGCTTTTCTTGTATATTTATATTGTACTATATTACACTGTTTTCGTGTTCCTCCAGTAACCGGGAGAAATTACTGTTTGACCGGGAGCCGGGAGACTGACTGCCGAAACCGGGATCTCCCGACCAAACCGGGATGGGTGGCAACCCTAGAAGTGGGCACGAGTCGGCTATCTTGGATAAACTCTAACTTTGGGCTAATCTTGGAAAATATAAACCCATTATAAACACTCGTTTACAATCAGAAAGCTACACTATTTAGGAGTGCTATTGGCTAAATTTTATAATGTTTAAACAATAATTTCAGAGAAAAACGATGACCTATGTATATCAATATATCTTTGGTTTAAAGGTTAAAGTCACTCAGTATATTTTGTTGGAAAATGATCAAATATTTTTAGGCTGTTTATAGTAAAAGTAGGAAATAATTTAATTAGTTACATTTATGTCAGGCCTAAATTTTCATTAAAATGTTATACATAAAAAAGATGGTTTATCTTTTCTTTTTATCACAAATTTTGTATAAAATCATTGTTTTTTCCTGAACCTCAAAATGTCACTTAGTGAGTTTAACCTTTAAAGCCACCATATACTACTAAAATAAAAAAGTTAAGTTGGTAATTACGTATATGAGCTCCGGTAGTCCACTCAACTGTCACGCGGGCTGCCCGATTTTGATTCTTTGCGGAAGCAGTTTTTTTTTATATATATTAAAATAGACAAGAATAAAAAAGCGACGATTTTACTTATTTTTATAGATTTTTTTTTAATATTCATTTATACTAATTTTATTAATAAAATTGTAAGTTTGTAACTTTGGTTGTTTGTTTGTAAGGGCTAATTTTCGGAAATACTGAACCGATCATAAAAATTCTTTGACAATCAGAAAGCTACACTACTAATGAATGCTATAGGCTATCTTTTATTATGAATAAAAAAGTTCAAAGCAAAATATAATTAAAGCCAAACAAAGTGGGTACGGATCGGCTAGTTAATTATATTATGACTTATCGGGATATACAGAAATGGTATATTACAGAAACAATCATACATTTTAATTCTTTAAACAAGTAAGAATTTTTTCGATTAAAAAACGCTTATGTCGACGCTTATATATTTTAGTATTAAAATAATCTTCAGCCGGCAATGTATTAAAAAATGTACATCCCTTGTACATAATACTTTTTTAAAAGTGTTGTTCGATGCTGTTCAGGTAGCAACAGATTACTTGCTCGCGTATCAAAGCTATGAGTTGAGCGAGATGATTAAAACTCCGATGGCACATAAACAAACGAACAAATTTTTAAAATGTAAACACCCGAAACAGTCTTTATGCCGAGGATTTAAAACGCGAACCAACATGATTCCCGCCCAGCCAATCTTGCAAGTATTCTTACAGCGTATTTCTGCCATACTTGAAGCATTTCAGTTTATTTAGTGATTGTTATCAAATGCGTGTTGACAAATTTAGATTTGTAAAATTCTGTGTTTTTAATATATGTTTTGTGCTTTTTTTTATGTATTTGGCTAATGGTCTACAATTTTCACCTATATAAAATATATATCATTAACCTTAGTTTTATTTGTGCTTAAGGATAGCCTACTTTTTTCGACCAGTTTATGACGTGTTGATATACATTCTTCGTAAAAGTCTCAAAAATGTAGACATCCTTTTCCATCCACTTTTAGGACATTATCAACATAACATATGGTTTTTTAGTTTGGGAAATATTGGTAAAGTATTGTATGGGATCATAAGCGGACGGACTCTTGAGGAACCACCAATTTTACGGAAGCTAGCCGACTTTTCTCGCCGTTTACGGAGAGATATAACTCATATAATAGGATTTGCCCCGTAATCCATCTCTATACAATTTATGCAAAAGCAGTTGATGATTTACCATATCAAATTCTTGACTTAAATCCGAAAATGGATCCAGTACACATAATTTGCGTTTAAAAGCATCTACAATATTAACCAGAAAGTAGGTCTAGACTGTTTTGGTGCCTTTTCTTGGTACAAAACCATGCTGCGCATCAAAAAGTAAACTATTGCTCTAAAAGAAAATTAAATTGACATTAAATGTTTTGTAACAGAATATTTAAAGAGTTATTATATGTCTTCCTGGGCCATCAGCGTCCGTTGTATCGCTGGGTACATTTTCTCTTAAAAAGTGTCTACAGAATTAGGAACATTTTCACACACTACCGGTATATTATCAGTGGAAACAACCTCGCAATGAAAGACATTCTCACTCCTAAAGGACTTGTCTGGTATACAGATGGGGCTAAGAATAGGAGTGGGACTGGAGCCGGTGTGTGGATTAAAATCCAAGGATGGAGATAGCCTTTGCCCTTAATGATCACTCAACAGTAGTTCAAACACAAGTATTTACAATTTGGGCTTGTGCCAGATGGATCTTGGACAAGCAATACAAAGGCAAACACCCATATATATGCAGTAACTCAAGAACCGCCCTACAACTATTGAGTAGGGTAAGAATTGAGTGTAAGCTAGTTAAAGACTGCATAGAGACTCTCAATACATTAGCAGAGTCCAATACGGTCAATCTGGTATGGGTACCAGGACACACGAGGCAGCGGATCGACTGGCGATAGCGGATAGCAATAACCCATAGCTGGCAGGATCCTGCCCCACGGGCATGTCTGGTGGGGTCTTCAAGCAATGAGCCAAGGATTGGCCCAAAAGAAAGTTTAAGGAACTATGGTCATCGGAAACAAAGATAATGCATACCAGGGTAATGCTTAAAGGTCCCACTAAGGACCTTGCATCCAGATTACTGGGCATGAGTAGAACTCAGCTGAGGACTATTACAGGCCTGGTATCTGGACACTGGTATAGTAAAAAGTACCTAGCCAGATTGGGTCTGGGAGCAGATAACATCCGTAGGTGGTGCGGAAATGGGAATGAAACCCCTTCTTCCGTGATTATGAAATGTAAGGGTCTAGAGGGTCCACAAGAGGACATATTTGGAACCTACAAAATTAAATCCGAATCACTAAACCTTGCGGGACAGTACCTAGGGCGAATGCTACAGTTGGAACATAGCATCGACCTGGACAAAGTACCGACACTCTAAAGGATATCCTCATATAAATGGGATCTGCATACAATGGCCAGCGCTGGCTGAGTACGCAGCAAATATCTTAAAAAAATTGCAATTTACAAACAAAGCCGCATATTTCGGATTGTTGTTCAGCTTCACGTCAATTAGGCACTTAAAATTAACTGCTGTGTTTCTCAAGAATCTACAGCAATAAGTGCTTAGTCGTGGGGTAATTTAAAAAAGGTTGTAAATTACTGGGATTTAGGTTGTTTAAGCATGATTTGTTTCAAAATAGTTAACATTCTCATTTATACAAAAGGTACTCAAAAACACACGAATATTATTAACATTATTTTTAAAAGAATTTTACGATTTTTGCAGTGGGTAGCTCCATAACCTTGCGAGATTACTACAAAAAAGTGATTTTTCTTGAAAACGGTTGATTGCTTTAAAATAAATATAAAGTACCATTTTTATAAAAGGTCCTGTCTTTCTAGAATATTAGGTTTTAGAGTAAAAAAGTGACACCTGTCAAAATTTTGGCCCCACGAGTGAAGTAGCAAGTCCGTTCCTGTCTTCCTAGATGCCGTCAAATACAGTTAATAGCAAGCATTTGTGAGTCCCCATTGCTTTATACGACATACTAAAATTTGATTGAATTATACACGTCCACTTAAAAGTTACGGATTAAAAAAATTCGGTGAGTACGTTCTAAGCCCCATATCTCCGATATGGGGCAACTTAAGAACTTATTTTATATAAAAGACTAGTACTATTTTGAGGTCTTTTTAGGCCCCCAAATTTTATACATATACTTACCGGGCACCTTGTATACATAGCAAGGCTTTGTGTGTGTATGGGGAAGTGTTAGGCCCCTCTGATTGGCCTGGCCCCTTGCAAAAATTATTATTAAATTAGTTTCCTAAGTATTATATATAAAAATCAAGACTAAGATTGTAAGTAAAATTACTTTATTTTTTTTTGGAGTTTTACAGCGCCTGGTATAAATTATGGCCGCCGAAATGAGTCTGGTATCAGACGAGTATAAATTATGAATTTTTAATAACATTTTCTAAAATATACATAAAAATCAGCACTGAGATTTTAAGGAAAGTAAGTACTATTTTTATCAACATTAAGTACCTGGTACCTGTAATTGGCCGTCGGCACAAGCTAGAAAATATGCATACACGCATGGTATATACTAGCACTACAATATTTGATATATTTTATTTCTGAGAAAATAAGAAAGGTCTGGGGGCCCTGGGGTTTTGTTATTATAATATCGTCAAATAAAGCTCCACGTTAAGAACTGTTAAGAAAATATTGTAATCGAATATTCGTCGGATCTAAGATTCTTATTCAATAGAGATGTAATGTTGTAAATAATTAATAGTTTAAAAAACTAAAAAACACGCTTTTATATGCAACCGAACTAAAAATTAAAAAATAATTTTTCATTAAAAAAAATATTTTCACTTCATAGTAAAAAGCGTGGGGTGCTTAATATATTAAATGTTATAATTATTATATTTGCCAATATCTATGATGGAAAAGTTATGAAAAAATAGTAAAATGCACCCCACGCTTTTTACTATGAAGTGAAAATATTTTTTTAATGAAAAATTATTTTTAATTTTAGTTCGGTTGCATATAAAAGCGTGTTTTTTAGTTTTTTAAACTATTAATTATTTTTCATTTTTAGTTCGTTATATTGCACAAAATTCCTAATATAACAGTAAATTAGAACATACTATTTAATTAAGCAGCAAAAGAAAATAACCAGCCCCCTATAAAATGACAATGGTAGCAAATTTTAAAATTTGCAAAGATTGCAACTCACTAAAAAATTTCTTCTTCATTAAGTAGCAAAGTTTCAAATTTTGCCAACAGATGGCAATCCAGGCAATGTTTGGACCGTTGCCAACATTTTGCAATCCACTAAAAATTTCTTCTTCATTTAATAGCAAAGTTTGAAATTTTTCCAACAGATGGCATCCTAGGTGTTGTTTTTATAATATAATGGAATTTTTTTCCTGGCGATTAAAAAAAGATAAAGGGATACTGTTTGCAGATTATTGCATTGTCATGGGTCCTTAATACGTGTGCAAAGTTTCAAAGAAATCGAATAGCTGGAAGTTGGTTAAAATTAGGCTCAAAGATTCCGTTACATAGGCAGCCAGATAGATAGTTACAACCCAAGTTAATAAAAGCGTGTTAATTAAAAGCACTGTCGTCGCCAATATTTAAAATTTTAGAGTTTAAAGAACATTTTTATTTTTTTCTCTGCGACTGCTTTTCCTACTATCATTTGTGTTGGACTTATCGATTTTTTTACTTACTCTAGGTATCTTGGTCGACGCTTCACTCTAATCTTTTATTGTTTTTATTTGTTCTTTTTTCACTTTTATTAAAGTAACTCCCAAAAAACTTTCACGATTCTTTAAAAAAGATTGGTATTTTAAAGCCTAAAATAAAATTTTATTTTTGCGTTAATTTTTTAGTAGTTGACACATTTTCTCGCAATGAACAACTCACTTTTGTTTTCTTTTTTACCGATATCGCCAGGATTGTTTTTGTTTACACTAGAATTAATAACAGTTCAGTTTAATGCTTTTTTAAACTTTGCCGGTTTGCAATTAATCCCGTTTTATTAGTTTATGCTTTAAATCCACTATTCTTTTATCAGATATCTTTATAATAAATAATAACCGTCAAAAATAAGTTGTCTAAATTTTACAGATAGAAAGATAGAGACTTTGCACAATTTATGTCAAACTTATATAAAAAAACACTTAATGACTTTCGCCAAAATAAAGCTTTTAATAAAGACAAAAATAAATGAGTAAACGTGAACTCTACACACATATAACAAATGTTATTTGACGTTAAAGTTGAATCCAAAAGTAACTTCAACGCCGAATAACTTTTGAAGGACTTATTTATTGCCAAGGGGTAAAAAACCTTTTTGTGGCGCATCAAATTTCCAATTTAAAAATGTATTGGATTTACTTAAATATTGATATTTCTAGTTGTAACAAAATCCAAAGCCAAGAAGCAAGATTTAAAAATAGTTGAATGTGAGAAGCCCGATTACATGAAATCAATGAAACGGCTTAGTTGACGATAGAGGGCTTTTTTGTAGGGGAGTTTAATTTATTTGGGAATGTGTGTTGGTAAAAATTTTCAGATTAACACTTGCGAGTTGTGCATTAAAAAAGATTGTTGTTAAAAAAGTGCTGGTTGCAAAAATAGACCTCTAAATAAGATTATTTAGGGCTCAAACTTTCACGGTATATATTTTTTTTCACGTTGAATAATATTTTTACCATATTTTCCAAAAAAGTCGGTATTTTATGTCTGGTTTAGTAAAAATACATTGTTGTTGTTACATTATTATTTAAATTTGGTTCGCGAATGGTAAAAGGTTGAAAAACGCTGCTCTACACCAGATGTATATTTTTTTGCACTTTTTGTATTATTGTTTACAAAAAATATTGGAAAAAAAAATTAAAAAGGCACTATATTAAAAACAAGTGTAAGACAATTTGAAATGACCAGAACTAACCATAACCAAAACTTAGTTTCGTTGACAAGTTAATATGTTTGCATAAATTGGTAAAGTGTGTCGCTAAATATTGAACATTAAAACTGCTGCTGAAGTGCATAAAATAAACTTTTGCGAAAAAAGATTCAAGGTATGATTCCAAGCACCGCGGCAAGCACCAAACCGCCGATGCATGCACCAGACCCATTCATATAGCCAGCAAAGCTATTGGTTACTCCCCAAGGCAAAACCAAAATATAAATAACTTAATATCAAAGAAGACGTCTCGAAAATATAACAAATTTAAAACGCAGACAACGCATATATATATATATATATATTAGGGTGCTTCATTTGAAACGAATATTTTTGTTTTCCGCTGACACATGAAAATTCGGTTCTTCACATCGAAAAGAAAATTCCCTGAAAATTTGAGCCCTTAATTTTAACTTTAAGAACTTTCTCTCTATCTTCGATTGTTTCTCATTTAAATAACATGGAAATCATTGTTTTTTTTGTTTTTTTTTCATAGTTCACTTCGGTTTCTTGATTTTGCGTTGCGATCGGTCACAATCTGTAGTATATTAGAGACTTTTAAAAGTGTCAAAAACATTTTCTGTGGCTTGAACTGTCTCGTCAGCATCGTTCTCGAAAACCAAATTTTTAGGATAATTGTTACATTTTCTTTATTATCGGGGTAATGGCTAAACTGACAGAAAAAAAGTTAATTAAAAATTTGTAGGAAATTTAATTTTCCACAAAAATGCCTCTTCCATATTTTGCCAAAGTGCTGCAGTTTACTAGATAAATTCGGGTGAATGTATTAAAAATTAAAAAATTATTTAAATTTTAAGTTCTGTTGTGATTATATCTTAAGATTAACTAATAATCGAAGAAGTTAATAATTATTTTCAATAAAAAAAATACATATACATATATACAATTATTTTTCTAGAAAAAAAAATTAATACGGCACCTGTTTACCTTTTGACTTTTTATCTGTCAGTTTAGCCCTTACCCCGATAATGAAAATGTACAATTTTTGTAAAAATTTGGTTTTCGAGAACGATGCTGACGAGACAGTTCAAGCCACAGAAAAATGTTTTTAGACACTTTTAAAAAGTCTGTAATATACTACAGATTGTGACCGATCGCAACGAAAAATCATAAAACCGAAGTGAACTATGAAAAAAACAAAAAAAAAACAATGATTTCCATGTTATTTAAATGGGAAACAATCGAAGATAGAGAGGAAGTTCTTAAAGTTAAAATTAAGGGCTCAAATTTTCAGGGAATTTTCTTTTCGATGTGAAGAACCGAATTTTCAGTGTGTCAGCGGAAAACAAAAATATTCGTTTCAAATGAAGCACCCTAATATATATATATACATCATAAATTATGTAACAAAAATCTGTTAAACGATATCATTGTTCTAAAAGCTAAAAAATAATTCGTTAAGTCCTTGCCTCCAGATCGCGCCAATCTTCTCATCAATTTGGGGTTTTGATCAGACAAATAAAAAAACCTTTGGGTGCAGCGTACCTACAGTAAATATTAAGATAGAAAAGTCAGGTGCCCAACGATTTTATTATTAGACTATCAAAACCCCGGATTAACGAGAAGATTGGTGCGATCTGGCAGCTAGGACTTACCGAGTACATTTAAACTTTTTCTACAATAAAATGGTTTACCACACATTTTTAACATAATTTATTTTTAAGTTTTTAGTTTTGTTGTTAGTTGATTCTTCTCATTTTATTGGGTTTATTACTACTATACTATATCTAACCAGAACTAACCAACGATTTTATTTTAAAGTAGATATGGGAAATATATAATTTGTTGTATTGTTTAAACAATATACAGGGTATAATTTAATTAATGGCTAAAAATACAGGGGATTAGAATAAGCACATTTTAGGAAGAAAAGTTCATAGCAACATATGTCCTTAACATACTAAATATTGACCTACAGGTGTAAAGATTTAAAAAAATATCATTTTCTTTTATTAACTTTGGAATTTTTTAAAATATTTTCATAAAATTTATCATGTACCTACTAAGCACCGATAGATTTCTTTAGATTTTTTTTTACCTGTGGCGTCTGTACACTATACATTTTTTAGAAAACCTGGTACGCCATTGTTATTTTAAAAAGCAAAATTTATTATTGAATTTTTCATTAGTTCTTCAACTAATTTAACCACTTAAATTGCTTTATCGAATGCACCTTTTATGCGTAAAAAAGTTCACTTCTCCGCACGCATTTTAGTTCTGAAAGTGTCACTTTTTCACACTAGTGTGGAAAAGTATTTTTCGGCACTTGACTGCTTGAAAAAGTGGCACTTTCAGCACTAGTTAGAAAATATACTATTTTGATGCACTTTTTGTAAAGCGAAACACTAGTAGGCTGGTGCCCTATTTTTGGTTTTTTATGCGAAAACGGTGCAACGGACGAAAATAGTTAAGAGGTCAGAATTTGTTTCAAAATAAATGGGGATTAAAAAAATGATTTCAATTTATAGAAAAACCAATGGCGTACCGTATTTTATTTTTTGAAAATTTTCAGTATTTATCCCATACGGACGCAACTAGTAAAAATGTTTAAAAATCCTTCATGGTAAAAAACACTTGTCAAATTTTAGAAAAATATTTCCAACAGCTTTAAAATAATGATAAAACAAAAAAATCCTAAAACTTTTACACCCTGTAGCTCAAAAGTTAGGAGGTTTAGGACATATATTCATATAGAATTTTTCTTTCTAAAATAAACTATGGAATTATACCTTGGTATATTTTTAGCTATCAATTAAAATACACCCGGTATATGTTGTTTATGCAGGGTGTGCAAAAACTCTCCCGACAAACTTTAAGGAGTAATTCTTCATTAATATAAATAAATATAAGAAAAAACTTTATATAAACATATGTCCTACATGTCCTACTTTCGGAACTACATGGTGTTAAAATTTAAGAAGAAAATTGTTTTTTATCCTAAATTTTTACCAGTTCAGATATTTTTAAAAATATTTACAGCTTTATTAACTCGACTATAAGTAAAACAGTTATATCT